>APFE031054967.1:7511-57788 GCA_000404065.3 Pinus taeda
TGTGGGGCAATGGAGAAAGAGATGATCATTGGTTTCCTCAGCCTAGTGACATAGAAAACACCAAGGGGGGCATAAAAGGATCTCTTAATTAGATTACCCCTGTTAGGTGTCTTGTTCATTAAAACATTCCACATAAACAGTCTGGCGCGGGGGGAGATTTGAGCCTCCAAAGTGCATGCCACCAGTCCATGAGCACAGGTGGCATGTGAGTAGCATGAATTATAGGATAACCTTCTTTAGGTGTGCATACTCCATGCCCAGATGGAGCCTAAATGAGTTCATCATCACTCTCCTTGATGCGAAAATGAGATTCTGTCAGTGTAGATATATATCCTACACATGCCTGGTGCCATTGTATAGGGATACCCAATAGATCAACCAATTTCCATGCTTGTACAAATATGGAAGTGTTCTCTAAATCATCAATATTGGCAATGAATATATCTGTTCTTAAGGAAATGAATAAGATCAGGAGGAAGTCGGTACATGTTGCCACAGCTAGTCCAGAGATCCATGCCAATATGCACAGATGTGCTAGCTCTAATGCACCATGCAAGGCAATTTGTGATAGTGGGAAGAGTATGTAGGAGAGATTGCTAGATCAAAGATATACTTGTATTTTTCCATGTAGGTAGGTGCATCCAATCCATATTTTGTAAGGGCCATATATATTTTTAGTGTACCACTTCGGTCCATAGACTGTGTGAGGTAAGTATAATCCATCCCATCTTGGCAGTAAGAGCATGTGCGAAAGAAGGAAGTTCTTTCAAACCCTAGCCACCCCACTTCTTAGGGAGTGCAATGTGGCTCCAACCCACCCAAGCAAAAGGTTTCCCTTCCTTGTATCCATTCCAAAGGAATCTGCATCATATTTTTTGTATCCATCAAATAATTGCTTTGGGAATCCAAGCCAAAGACATCCAATACATTGACGTTGCCTCTAGGACCGAGTTTATGAGGAATAATCATCCTATTCTAGATAAAAACCTATGGTTCTAGTTGTGTAATATCTTTTCAACCTTGGCCATAAGCCATATCCAGTCCGCAATTCTGTAATAGTGAGGTTTGATTTGAAAACAAATATATTTGAGCCCATCTTCCAATTGTAGTCTCAGAAATGGAAATTTTTGTATAGAAATCTGAACTTCCTGTGGAGTACAAGCTGAGAAGGAGATATTGGATTTCTGCTTGTTAGATTCCATACTAGTAGTAGTTGAGAAGAGGAAGAAAAATTCATGGAATACAGAGGAATGCCGAATACCTCCATTGAGAAAAATGAGCACATCGTCAATAAATAGGAGGTGGGTGATAGTACAATGATCAATTATCTTGAGACCCTACAATTTCCCCTCCCTTCTAGCTTGTAATATTAGTCTACTAAGACCTTCCATAACAAGGAGAAATAGGAGTGGGGAGAGAGGGTGGCCTTGTTTGAGGCCGTGCTCAGCATGAAAGCAGTTGGAGGCTGAACCATTAACAAGGACACAGAAATAGTAGTAATAAAGCACATGATCCATTTAATGAAAGAGAGGGGGAATCCTAAATGGGTGAGGATTATTCTTATGTATAGCCAGCTAACCTGATCAAATGCCTTAGAGAGATCGATCTTGAGGATGGCTCCTTTAAGCTACTTCATCTTAATGGAGTGGAGGGGCTCCCGGGCATTACCTACATCCTCATGTATTTGATAATTATGCAAGAATACAACTTGCTCAGGTGAGATGTGATTAGATAAAATAGGCTCAAGACAATTCACAATAATCTTGGAAATAATCTTTTATAGGTAGCCGCAGAGGGAAATAGGTCTAAAAACATTGAATGAGAGTGGGGAGTCCACTTTATGAATGAGGGAAATGAAAGTAGAGTTGATAGCCTCATACATGCGACCAACTAACCTGGATTCCTCCACAACCATGAGGAGATCTTGTCTGATGGTGTGAAAAAGGGCTGTATAGAATTCATCATACCAACCATTTGGACTTGGGCTCTTATCCTTTTTGAACCATTTTAGTGTGATTTCTAGTTCCCCCATGGAGACAGGTTTAATAAGATTATCTTACTCATCTTGGTCAACAAAGCGAGGTAAAATCCCAACAATTTGAACTATTTCTACAAGTGTGGCCCTAAGAGGGGCCTTGAATAGTTGTTGGAAATGTGAATTGCCTAGATGTGCCAATTGGTGAAAGGAGTGGGTGAATTGACCATCCTCAGTGGGAATTTTCCAAATAGTTTTGCTAGTCCTTCTCCCCTTCGCATAATTATGAAAAAATTAGTATTATCATCTCCAACCTGTAACTAGATAGCCCAAATCCTAAGGCACAAGGATTCCTCATGATATTTGAGGATCTTAGATCTCTAATTATCTAGTTCAGTGAGATTGTTTCTCTTCATCAGATGTGAATCCTCATCCCTATTCATCCAAAAGATCATCCAACATGATTTCAATGTTCCTAAGAGTCTGTTCTTCCCAGTCTCTCTTATCCTTTTCCCATTTGATAGATAAACTCTTTATCTCGAGGAGATTATAGCAGAATCCTTCTGCTATGGATCTCCTCTGAGAAGGTGGATGTGCATGACAGTAGTCATTAACAAATTTGATGTAATCAAGGCCCATAAACCAAGTAGAGTTGAATTTAAAAGGGGCCCCAAGATTTGGGAAGTCACCCAACAGTTCTAGGAATATAGGAGATTGTTAGAGATGCCAGTAGATCCCACACATTGTCGATAAGTAGACAAGGTTCTTACTAGGTGTTCCTTGATTAGGAATCGGTCCAACCACCTTCGAGAACTGCAACTCTGGTTCTTCTGTTGCACAAGATAGGTTGTACCTTATTCATGGGAATATCTAACAAATGATGATGCTCTAGAAGTTGCGCCATGGTGTCTGACAGGGGATCCAACTCTGCATTTCATCCCCAAGATTCCCCATATCTAATAGAAAAATTCAGATCCCCACCCAGAATAAGATTGTCTACGTTTGCCAGAGATAAATTGTGAAGATGATTCCAGAACTAAACTGTGTTGAAACAGGAAGCATAACCATTGATAATTCTGAAATCCATGTGTAGCTCCAAGGAATAAATTTCCATGCTAATAAATCCATCTGCCCCTCCCCACCCCCCCTCCCCCCCCCCCCAAGTAGAGATAATCTTGATAGTTTGGAGATTGATGCCCAGTGCAATGCCACTCAATCTTCCAATGACATCAAGTGCATGGAAAGTATAACCCGAGTTTAGAGATTGCATGACTGAGATAACCTGATCAACCATGTCTAGGGTTGATTGAAGGTATATAATGTCAATAAGCTCAGAATCCAATAGTCTTTTGAGGGCTAGTTTTTTAGCAAGACTAGCTAGCCCTCTACAATTAAAGGATATCCACTTCAAGGTTGAGACTAGGGAAGGGTATTTGATGCTATAAGAACCCTTTCAAATGTAGATTACATTCCATGAGCCATATCCACCCCAGCTTGGATGATAGCTTTTGAAATGAAAGAGTGTCAACCCCTAGAGAGCTTGGTGATTTTAGGAGGGGAGATCAACCCAATCCCAACATGATTAGGAGGGTGAGACACTCGAGAGCGAATATTATAGGAGTTTGAATGTCCAAAGGTGGTCGAGAGCTTCAGAGAGAGGGATGAGGTAGCCAAACTAGGTATAGATTATAGGATGGTCGAGATGGAAGGAGAGTGAAGTTCTAGAGGCTAGGTAATATGGGATGATGAAATGCAAGGGATGGATGCATATGTAACAGGGTCATTCCTTATGAGTTACGCAATATTAATATTAGTACCAATTATTAAATATGAGAGAATATAGTTAAATAAAATTTTGTTTTTGTTTTTGTGAATGATAGTTAAAATACAGGGCTAGGGAAGAGTGTTAACTTCACTAAGTATTTTTTTTTTCCATAGGTTATTATCTCCTTACTGATAAAGAAAGTGTGATAATGAAAGGGTGGTTGATTGATTATTTAGTTTATGTTTTCTATTGCCTCTAAAAATGTGTTTTCCTATTGGATGTAGTATTAAATCCATCTTGTTTGGATGACAACTAATGGAGAGAAAATTGTACAAAGTAGTGAATAGGAATTTTTTATTACTTATAAAATAAATTTAAATTTATCATAAACATATGAAAAACATACATATTTCAAAAATAGGAAATATGTTCTATTTATGTTTTGTTTTACTAGACTAACAATTTATTCTATGGAGATACTTTTTGCATAGATATGAAGGAGAGTGGTATGTTATTTGTGTTTATCCATGCAATTTGCAAATATATATTTTATAAAGTACAAAGAGATTGATTTTTACTTTGAATATGCAGAATTGTATTAATCACAGTCAACATTTGTAAATTTTTCACTTACAATTTTAGATTTGTGAAAATTTGATAAAGAGTTGTTTGAATAACTTGCTATTTATTTGAAAAGAATTAACATAACTCTCCCATGATTCCTCTAGCAATAGTCATGATTCCTTGCTCCTCAAGATAAGGAATTCAACTCTTGATTGAACTTATAACACATTTGGGGCTAGATGTTAGTCAAACTTAGATTATGTAAGACATTCCTATTTAGTGGTTTGACAATGCTCAAGGCAGACCAACAGTCTAGTGGTGTTGAAAGTGCGGGGAATATAGATATGTATTGTCTTGATGTCTTATATGAAAATTTAGATATCCAATATGAAACCTTGAATATCAAATATGAAACTTCAAAAAAAATATGCCATATTTTGTATTATAATTCAAAATTTAGCTTAGCCCAAAGTTCCGAATGGAAAATATAACATTGAGACATATGAAGTTTTCAATAAGACCTCAAATCCTACTTCCCAATAACATTTGAAATAAAAGCATTTTTATTTATTATATAAATACAATATATTAATATCTTATCTTAAACATTGACAAATACAAAAAAAAACATGATTAAGGGATAAGGTTAATAATTAATCAACTACTATAATCCCTTCATAACCTTCGACCAATAACAATAATAATACTTTACCAATATAAAATAGTATTGTGTATTATAACCATAGTAATATTGATACTTTACTTCTACTAAATATTATTTTGTGATGATTAATGATAACCATTTAATGTTATTATGTGATGAATGATGATAAATATTTAATTTATGATTAGATATTGTAAAGAGTATATTTAAATTCTAGAACACATCAATACTATAAGAAATATATCAACATTTTTCAAAACTATCATTTAATATTGATAAGTAACGTATATAGCATGTATGGTTGAACCTTTTCATGTGTATGGAATATCATTAAAATAATTAGTCCTTACCTCTACCAGGTATTGTAGCTTTTTCGTTATGGTCAAACTCCCTTGACCATGTATTATTTTGTGAAAATTTTGTAACTTTAACCAAAAATTCCAGAAAATATTTATTAATTTCATTTTTTCGTAAATTAAAAAATACATTTTAAATTTCTATTCGCTAAACGAATATTGATGTGACATAAAATTCCTATGGAGAGTGATTTAATTTAAGCATTTGTTAGAGATTGTAAAATAATTTTAAAATATAAAAGAAAGTTGTGTAATTGGTTGTTATAGAGACTTTGACCACAATGATTAATGGTGGAGGTTTCGGAACACAAATCCATAGCTAGCTAGGTGGATGATATCCCTTACAAAAGCGAGGAGGGGGTGGCTTGCACTCATAATTCTGTCTCTCTAGAAGCTTGTATTGCACCAATACACATGTGTTCTTTGGCAAAGCACTAATGCACAACTCTATGTTCCCTTGGGCGATCCAATTGGATAGCTTTTAGTGAGCTAGTGCTAATGATATTCTTGTTCAGTAGAAACATATTTCTTCCTATAAATATGAGTCTTTGGCTAGGAACTCTACAAGCTTGGCCTTCAAGCCCATGAATTTTATGATCTTTAAAAATATATGCTATGAAGTGCTCTATGTGTTATCAAGTATATATACCTCATAGGCCCCATACTAGAATAAGGAAGTTGATACATATCTCCCTATTTAGTATTACATGCCAAACATATTTCAAAAAAATAATTAGAGTCTAAGTCTTACCTTTGTCTAGGCTATGTAATATTAGCAGTGCTTATAGATTCAAGAAATGACATAATCATTATTGATGGGGTGAAATGTTAGGTCCCTATAATACTAGTGTATTCCATTATTATTATTTTCATTGTAGCCCCTTATTATTATTGTTGTTCTCATGTTGTCCCCATATTGTTATTATTGTGCCCCATAGAAGCCCACTATTGTTATTGTTGTGCCCTTACATTATTATTGTTATCCGCTTTGACTATATTGCGACCCCTTAGACTCCTATATAGAAAGGAGGTCTTGTCCTTTGTATGATCCAAGAATTTTTCATTTGTGTAATTTAAAGGAGTTTTCCCCCTCAAAGAGGTTGATCTTAAAGTCGTTTCTCTATATTTCTTCTATTTTGTGAGCTCGTTGCAAAACAATTGGTATTAGAGTTTTGGATTCTAGGGTTTCACAGTTTCAAATAGGTCATCGTGCAATTTTCACTATAAATTATTTTATACGCTGTTTCAGAAGCTAAAATTAAAACCCATTTAAGATTAATCTTGATGACATTCTGGTCCGAATTTTAGATCTTGTCTCTCTATATCTTCGGAGATATGATCCAAGGAAGGTAGGGTTTGTGCAAGCTCCCGAATTATATCTAACACATGTGACCTGGGGAAAATCATCATAAATTTCTCTATGATAATATTATTATAATTTCATATAACATTTCAAAAATAGAATGGAATGTAGTTTTCTGTGTATCGGTTTCATGTTCGAAGGTCAAAATAGTGACACGCGACACTTTGTACAAGTTCACTCTACTAAACCATTCTATAATCAGGCCATCGAGGAAGATATGGAATAACTCTTTCTTGGAGAATACAATCATGATCAAACTTGTGAGGTTGGAATGAGTACTCAGATGACAACCAAGGGATGAAATTTTGGAGATCTGAAATTACAGAGATACAACGGATTCAATATCGAGCTCCTACAAAGCCAAACAAAGTGTGTATTTTTTTTTTAATTTTGCATAAGTTTGGTTTGTAAAATTAGTTTGAAGGAATTCAAAGGACATAGTGAAGCATAATTATCATTAATTTATGCCCCTAAGAAATAAAATGGAAACACCTAGTAAGAAACCTGAAAGTTCTAGCATGACTCATGAAGAAGAGGAAGAAATGCAACATGATATATCAAAAATACGAGACCATGTGCACAAAATTTCATTCTCACAAAAAGGAATAGAAGATAAGATGGATGGTTTAAATAATGGGGTGAAAAATAAGATGGATGGTTTAGAAGTAAACATTGAAGATTTGAAGAAAGACATGGAAGGTTTGAAAGGAGGTTTGGCAAAGTTGCTACAAGAAATGCTTCCTAATGGTGAAAGGTAGTAGAGGAAACACATGATGAGAACAAAAGAAATGTTAGACGTGATTTCATAGACTCTAATGTTGGATTGAAGACCCACCATGTTCCAAAGATCGATATAAGGAATTTCTATGGCAAGGATCCTGTAACATGGATACTACAGATGGAGTAATATTTTGTTGTCCATAATGTACAAAACAGACAAAAGGTATGCATTGCGACTTTATATTTGGAACCCAATCAGTTTGTATTGTATTGTTGACTTTGCTCTCATAAAAAATTGTCACTTGGGCAAGTTTCACAGAATAAATGATAGCACATCATTAGGATATAAAAAGAAACACCCTTTTTAGGAAATTGATAAATCTCAAATAACAAGGTTCAATGGTGGAGCACATTGAGGACTTCCAAAAATTGAATATTGGTCAAATATCTTTTGCTTTTAGATGTATTAAAGAATTACATGGATAAGTTGCAGCTTAATCATAGAAATTTAATGTGCACATGAGAGAAGAGGAGAAACACATAAAAGCATGAAAGAAGACAAGAGACTTGATAATGGAGTTCGTCCAATTTGGACTGCGTCTCCGCGCCCTGCTCAATAAATGGGGAGACCTTCATTCATTAGGTGGCATGAGAAACAAGAGTACAATAAAAATTTACAGAAAAGGAGTCTTATACCTCCAACTTGGAAAATGGTCAAAAAATGGAAAGCTCTGTTACAAAAACTGGCATCACCATTGAGTTTTTGTCGCTGAGAAGTGAAAAATCGATATAAAACTTACCCAATTCTGACATTAGACCAAAACTAACCCCCTGGAAAATGTGCTCAAGAAAGGTTTTTCCCCCTGTTACAGGCCTAATCATGGTTCTGCCACCTACAATTCATCTACCTCGAAATATGTGCATGCTCTCCCCCTAGCCGCATTGTTCATAAGTGTTTAAATATAAATTGGTGAGCGGATAAACCAAAGGAAGACCATTGGCTGCAATGGAAAACATGGATATTCATTGAGGAGGGGTGGGGGAATCAAATCCCACCCCTTCTGAATTAACCTACATATATTTTAATGTTTTAATGTGGGTGGTGGGTCCGCTGTTTTGGGTGGCCTGTGCCCCCATTTCCATCGGCATCTTCATATTAATGGGGATGTGGAGGGGCAACGGGGTTGACAGCCCACACCCCCACCATATATATTGTTTGGTGGAATTTGGAGGTGGCGGGGTCATGGCTGCCCACCCCATTAAAATATATTTTCTTTGTTAGGGTGGTTCCGAGGGCAGGAGGGTCATGGTTGTCCGCCCCATATATATATATATATATAATATATAATATAATTTTATTTGAAAAAAAAATAATGGTTCCATTGCCCATTAGGAATTTTCTAGAACCTTAGGCCATATTAGACAAATTAATGGACCCACAATTTTGCATGGAAAACTGGCTGGATTTTGGTGCTGGATTCTTGCGAAATTGTGCCCTCCTTAAGCTTGCCACATGGGTAAGTCAACCCACAAGTTTGACTGCTTCTATCTTCTTCATATGGACTCATATTGGAGTGTCGTTCACACCATTGGAATCAAAGTGATGAATATTTTGATCTGATGTCAAGTTAATCGACTTTCTGGCACTTTGAATTTTGAGCCCTTTTCATGCCATTGGTGTCTGGATATCCACCTTGATCAATCCTCCCCATTGAGGAGATTTTGGACCGCCAAAAGATTTATTAGTCAATTGGCAAGTGAGGGAATTGTTCCCTCACTCTTTCTTTTTCCAACCATTTTTTCTTTCTAGGGTGCATCCCTTTGAAACCAACTCGAAGGTATTCCACATCTCCTCATCGTGAAATCCTCATTCGTTTATCAAGGATGATATCTTCAGGCAACTCATCGAGATACTCTGGTGCAAAATCATCAACTATAGGAATTGATCCCACCTCTTCGGTGTCCATAATCAGTGGTGGCTCATAAAGCTTTAAGTTTTCCACATTCACTATGGAGTACATTTGCATATATATCGGAAAATCGAGACAAAGCGCATTGTCTCCAATCTTCTCCAAGATGGTAAATGGACCATACCGGATTGGTCACAACTTCTTCCCTTCTCCCTTCATTCCGTCCTTGCTGATATGGAACCACACTTTTTCACCCACTTGAAATTGATGGTCGACTCAGTGTTTGTCATGTCGAGCCTTGTACCGGGCTTGAATTTTCTCCAACTACTCATGTACTTCTTGGTGAATCAACTGGATCCACTTAATGAACTGTTGTGCTTTGTCCCTATAATCACATCCACTAGAGTCATATTCCCTTCCAAATACCATATCAAACGGATCTTTGGGTAGGTATCCAAAACATGTCTCAAATAATGAACGATGTGTAGATGAGTGCATTGCTCGATTGTAGGAATGTTGCACATATGTAAGATGCTCATCCCATAACTTAGGATGTTTTCCATAATAGCCTCACAATAAGTGTACCATGGTGCAGTTGACAACCTCTGTCTGTCTGTCAATTTGTGGATGAAATTATGTGCTTCTTTTCAACTTGGTGTCCATCATCTTCCACAAGTTGGTCCAAAACTCTCTGAGAAAGCGAGAGTCCTGATTTGACACAATCAATGTGGGAAACCCAAAATGGACCCAAACATTCTGAAAGAAAAGAAAATTAATATGCGCTACAATGATCTAGTTTGAAAAATTAGTTTGAAGGAATTCAAAGGACATAGTGAAGCATAATTATCATTAATTTATGCCCCTAAGAAATAAAATGGAAACACCTAGTAAGAAACCTGAAAGTTCTAGCATGACTCATGAAGAAGAGGAAGAAATGCAACATGATATATCAAAAATACGAGACCATGTGCACAAAATTTCATTCTCACAAAAAGGAATAGAAGATAAGATGGATGTTTAAATAATGGGGTGAAAAATAAGATGGATGGTTTTAGAAGTAAACATTGAAGATTTGAAGAAAGACATGGAAGGTTTGAAAGGAGGTTTGGCAAAGTTGCTACAAGAAATGCTTCCTAATGGTGAAAGGTAGTAGAGGAAACACATGATGAGAACAAAAGAAATGTTAGACGTGATTTCATAGACTCTAATGTTGGATTGAAGACCCACCATGTTCCAAAGATCGATATGAGGAATTTCTATGGCAAGGATCCTGTAACATGGATACTACAGATGGAGTAATATTTTGTTCTCCATAATGTACAAAACAGACAAAAGGTATGCATTGCGACTTTATATTTGGAACCCAATCAGTTTGTATTGTATCGTTGACTTTGCTCTCATAAAAAATTGTCACTTGGGCAAGTTTCACAGAATAAATGATAGCACATCATTAGGATATAAAAAGAAACACCCTTTTTAGGAAATTGATAAATCTCAAACAACAAGGTTCAATGGTGGAGCACATTGAGGACTTCCAAAAATTGAATATTGGTCAAATATCTTTTGCTTTTAGATGTATTAAAGAATTACATGGATAAGTTGCAGCTTAATCATAGAAATTTAATGTGCACATGAGAGAAGAGGAGAAACACATAAAAGCATGAAAGAAGACAAGAGACTTGATAATGGAGTTCGTCCAATTTGGACTGCGTCTCTGCGCCCTGCTCAATAAATGGGGAGACCTTCATTCATTAGGTGGCATGAGAAACAAGAGTACAATAAAAATTTACAGAAAAGGAGTCTTATACCTCCAACTTGGAAAATGGTCAAAAAATGGAAAGCTTTGTTACAAAAACTGGCATCACCATTGAGTTTTTGTCGCTGAGAAGTGAAAAATCGATATAAAACTTACCCAATTCTGACATTAGACCAAAACTGACCCCCTGGAAAATGTGCTCAAGAAAGGTTTTTCCCCCTGTTACAGGCCTAATCATGGTTCTGCCACCTACAATTCATCTACCTCGGAATATGTGCATGCTCTCCCCCTAGCCGCATTGTTCATAAGTGTTTAAATATAAATTGGTGAGCGGATAAACCAAAGGAAGACCATTGGCTGCAATGGAAAACATGGATATTCATTGAGGAGGGGTGGGGGAATCAAATACCACCCCTTCTGAATTAACCTACATATATTTTAATGTTTTAATGTGGGTGGTGGGTCCGCTGTTTTGGGTGGCCTGTGCCCCCATTTCCATCGGCATCTTCGTATTAATGGGGATGTGGAGGGGCAGCGGGGTTGACAGCCCACACCCCCACCATATATATTGTTTGGTGGAATTTGGAGGTGGCGGGGTCATGGCTGCCCACCCGATTAAAATATATTTTTTTTGTTAGGGTGGTTCCGGGAGGCAGTGAGGTCATGGCTGTCCGCCCCATATATATATATATTATATATATATATATTATTTTATTTGAAAAAAAAAAAAATGGTTCCATTGCCCATTAGGAATTTTCCAGAACCTTAGGCCATATTAAACAAATTAATGGACCCACAATTTTGCACGGAAAACTGGCTGGATTTCGGTGCTGGATTCTTGCGAAATTGTGCCCTCCTTAAGCTTGCCACATTGGTAAGTCAACCCACAAGTTTGACTGCTTCTATCTTCTTCATATGGACTCAGATTGGAGTGTCATTCACACCATTGGAATCAAAGTGATGAATATTTTGATCTGATGTCAAGTTAATCGACTTTCTGGCACTTTGAATTTTGAGCCCTTTTCATGCCATTGGTGTCTGGATATCCACCTTGATCAATCCTCCCCATTGAGGAGATTTTGGACCGCCAAAAGATTTATTAGTCAATTGGCAAGTGAGGGAATTGTTCCCTCACTCTTTCTTTTTCCAACCATTTTTTCTTTCTAGGGTGCATCCCTTTGAAACCAACTCGAAGGTATTCCACATCTCCTCATCATGAAATCCTCATTCGTTTGTCAAGGATGATATCTTCAGGCAACTCATCGAGATACTCTGGTGCAAAATCATCAACTATAGGAATTGATCCCACCTCTTCGGTGTCCATAATCAGTGGTGGCTCATAAAGCTTTAAGTTTTCCACATTCACTATGGAGTACATTTGCATATATATCGGAAAATCAAGACAAAGTGCATTGTCTCCAATCTTCTCCAAGATGGTGAATGGACCATACCGGATTGGTTACAACTTCTTCCCTTCTCCCTTCATTCCATCCTTGCTGATATGGAACCACACTTTGTCACCCACTTGAAATTGATGGTCGACTCAGTGTTTGTCATGTCGAGCCTTGTACCGAGCTTGAATTTTCTCCAACTACTCATGTACTTCTTGGTGAATCAACTGGATCCACTTAATGAACTGTTGTGCTTTGTCCCTATAATCACATCCACTAGAGTCATATTCCCTTCCAAATGCCATATCAAACGGATCTTTGGGTAGGTATCCAAAACATGTCTCAAATAATGAACGATGTGTAGATGAGTGCATTGCTCGATTGTAGGAATGTTGCACATATGGAAGATGCTCATCCCTTAACTTAGGATGTTTTCCATAATAGCCTCACAATAAGTGTACCATGGTGCAGTTGACAACCTCTATCTGTCTGTCAATTTGTGGATGAAATTATGTGCTTCTTTTCAACTTGGTGTCCATCATCTTCCACAAGCTGGTCCAAAACTCTCTGAGAAAGCGAGAGTCCTGATTTGACACAATCAATGTGGGAAACCCAAAATGGACCCAAACATGCTGAAAGAAAAGAAAAGTAATATGCGCTACAATGATCTACTTTTTATGAGGCATTAAAATATACATCTTACTAAAATGGTCAATGATGACATAAATATAGTTGTGACATTTTCTAGAGAAAGGCAAACCTCCTACAAAATCCATCAACACACTTTCCCATGGACGACTTGAAATAGGGAGTGGTGAGTAGAGCCTGAGTTTTCTATTAGAGGGCTTTGAAACAAAACACATCACACATCCCTTTACATAGCGAGTCACAATGTTCTTCATATGAGGCCAAAAGAAAAATATTTGTACATCACACAGTTTTTTCAACACCAAAATGACCAGACACAAGGGAGGTGTGGGCCTCTCCGATTACATTTACCCTTTCCCCTGTGGGTATGCACAATTTACCAAGGTGATACAACAATTTCCCCTGCAAGTGATATTTTTCCACCTGTGAACCATGGGTTAGTTTTGCATAAATATCCTTAAAATCATCATCGTTAGCATATTGTTCAACATAACTTTCAAAAGATAACGAATCATTATGCAAAATAACAGAAGCAAAAATAGGAGGGCGAGATAGCATATCGGCCACTTTGTTGCTAGTGTCCTTCTTATACTTTATTACCAGATGAAACTACTGAAGGAAACCCATCCACCTGAAATGACGACCTTGCTGCAACTTGGTTTGTGACTGAAGATATTTCAAGGGCTGATGATCTTTATGGATGATGGTCTCCTTGCCGATCAAGTAGTGTTTCCACTTTTCACACTCTGGACGAAGGCATATAACTCCTTGTCATATGTGGGATAATTTATCACAACCTAAGAGAATTGTAACATATTAGTTTCTTTTGCTGCATCAGTACAACTCCCATGGCATATCCATTGGCATTTGTCTCAATATTGAATGGTTGTTGGAGATCTATTAAGGCCAAGACCAGTGCGGTGTTGATCTTTTCTTTCAATGTTTCGAATGACTTTTGCTGCTTTCCTCCCATTTAAATACTTGCCTTACACTTGTCAGTGTGTGTAGAGGTGCTGCAATAATAGAGAAATCGGCAATAAATCTCCTCCAATATTGTACAGCACCCAAAAAGCTGTGAACCTTGGTTACATTAGTAAGCTTAGGAAAATTTACAATTGCTTCAACTTTATAATGATCAATTTTTAACTAACCATGATGAACAATATGACTTAGGTAAACCAAAGAGGCTTTCCCAAACTCACTTTAACAATTTTACATAGATTTTTTCTTTTTTCAATACATCAAGCACTTTCCTTACATGGCATACATGTTCATTCCAATTTTTACTAAAGAGAAGAATATCATCTAGATATACAAGAACAAATTCATCAATGAAAGGCCTAAAGAGATCATCTATGACCCTCATGAAAGTGGTTGGAGCATTGCAAAGTCTGAATGGCATCACCATGCATTTGAACAACCCTTGTTTGGTATTGAAGGATGTTTTCCACACATCCTGCTCTGTAATTTGGACCTGGTGATAACCACTACACAAATCCAATTTGGTGAAACAGATAGCATTCTTTAATTGATCTAGTGAATCATCAATGTGTTGGAGAGGATAATGATTTTTCTCCATAATTTTGTTTAGTGCTCGGTAATCCACACACATCCTCCATGTGCCATCTTTGTTCGGCACTAATACAATCAGTGAGCTACATGGTGAAGTGCTCGGGCTAATGACCCCTTGGTTCAATAGTTCATGCACTTTCTTTTTTATCTCCTCCATCTCAATAGTCGACATCCTGTACATGCCAATATTTGGTAAAGGAGTGTCATTATGCAAATGGATCTCAAGTTGGATTTCCCTCTTCAAAGGTAATTCCCTTGGTTCCTAAAACATCTCATCATAATTAGAAATTAATTCACATAATTCCTTTTTATGCACATGATCACAACCATGGGAAACATCGGATAATTCTACATCTTTCCCCCTTACAACCATAAGCATGCAACCCTTACTAAAATTCACCAACCTCTTCATTTGTCCTACACTTACAAGGCTAGCATTGATTTTAGTTTGATGAGACCTTACAATATATTCTACCCCATATTTTGTGATTTGGTATTTGTTTTCATGACGGGAGAAGATATCCTTTCTATCATACAGATATGGACTCCCTAACACCATGCCACAGATATCCAATGGTATCACATCAAGTTCTACCTCATCCACTAATTTAGAAGCGATCACAAATTTAACCTTGCACTGATTAGTTACATTCAATTTTGCTTTATCATGTATCCATCCAAGTGGGTAAGGTTTTGGATGTGGTTTGGTTTCTAAGCCTAGCTTCTTTAGCAAAAACTCTGAAATTAAATTTTCTTGGGATCCAGTATCAAATAGAGTTTCCACTTTTGTATGATTTATGACAACTCTAATATGAAATAACTCAATTCTCTTTTGTTCATTAGGAAGAGACTCATCTATTGAACTAATGCCTTCATGTGATTCAGAATTAACATGAGTTGTAAGAGTACCTTTTGTTCATGCTGTTGTGATCAATGCTTTATCTCCGAAATCAGATCCAAGGTCTTGTTGCACAGTTGCCACTGTCTTTTGCTTGCCTTTTCCTCCATACCTTTTTTGTCTCTTTTCTAGGTATGATTCCCAACAATGATCGCCATCATGACCTTCCTTTTTGTAGTGAGTGCAATAAGTCCTTTCTCCTTCATCTTTCTTGGTTGATGTAGTCCTCTTCTCCTTTACCTTTCCTTTCACTTTGGGTTTTCCATCTGGAGATTTGAAATGTGGTTTCTTGAAATGATTATCTCTTTCATTTTCCCCCCTATTCTCAAGATGAATGGCCTTTACACTAGCCGAGTCAATAGTAGTTTGTTCAAACAATAATAATGAATGTCTAATGTAACTATGTAATGATCCAATATACTTAGTTACTACTTTAGGCAAGTCAAGTGCAATGTCCAATTTAAGTGCTTGTTTTCTAAACTCCTCGGTAAAGTTTTGAACATCCTGACCTCTACCATGCCTTAAGTATTTCCAATCCATTAAGGGTTTTTGCTTATAACCCAAGGGATAAAATTGTTCCTTAATGCATAAATAAAACTTGGCCATGAGGAAAGAAGATTACCCACACTCTTACTGCTTCACAATTTTCTCTCTGACCAGACGAGAGCGGTGCCACTCAGCCAAAGAGAGGCTTGTTGAATATTTTCCTCGTTCTCTTCGATCTTCTAAATCCTGCAATAGATTTCAATTTGCCTGATCCAGTTATTAATCTTTTCTACATTACTTTCACCGTTATACATGGGAAGAAAAAATTTGACATCTAATTTAAAGAAAGGTTTCTTAGATGCATCCCTTGACTTTCTGTGGTGATGGTGATGAGAGGAAAAAGAACTTTCACTCATGGAGGGAGAAGGAGGGGGTGCTTCTCCACCATTTCCATGCACTGAACCTTGTTCTTCTGGATTTATCTCTTCTACTTTCTCTAGCCTTGAAAGCACCTGATCAACCTTTTCTGCCATTGTATAGAAGGTTTTGTAGTAGTTGCGCTCCTCTTCATACAAGCCTCTTCATCTACCATGTTTCTCCTTCAATGTGCACGCCCCGCTTTGGGACCAAAAGACTTTAGCTTCCCTTCACCTCTTCGGAGCCTGTTTCTTGTTAGCATACAAACATGCAATTCACATCTACAAAGACCCGCTCTGATACCACTTGATCCAAGATCTTTTGCTTTTAGATGTATTAAAGAATTACATGGATAAATTGCAGCTTAACCATAGAAATTTAATGTGCACATGATAGAAGAGTAGAAACACATAAAGGTACGAATGAAGATAAGAGACTTGATAATGGAGTTTGTCCAATTTGGACTACATCTCTGGGCCTTTCTCAATCAATGGGGAGACCTTCATTCATTAAGTGGCATGAGAAAGAAGAGTACAATCAAAATTTATAAAAGAGGAGTCTTATACCTCCAATCTAGAAAATTGTTGAAAAATGGAGAGATCTATTGCAGAAACTAGCATCAACATTAAGTTCTATCACTGAGAGGTGCAAAATCGATATAAAACTTGCCAAATTCTGACATTGGACCAAAACTAACCCCGTGGAAAATGTTCTCAAGAAAGGTTCCACCCCCTGTCACAGGGATTCTCATGGTGCCGCCACCTGCAATTCATCCGCCTTGAAATATGTGCGTGATCTCCCCCTGGCCGCACTATGCACAAGTGTTTAAACATAAATTGGTGGGTGGATAAACCGAAGGTGGACCATTAGGTGCAATGGAAAACATGGAAATTTGTTGAGGAGGGGTTTGGGGATCAAATCTTGCCCCTCTTGAATTAACTTGCATATATTTTAATGTTTTAATGTGGGAGGTGGGTCTACTATTTTGGGTAGCCCGCGCTCCCATTTTCACCGGAATCTTCATATTAATGGTGAGGTAGAGGGGCGGCAGGGTTGACAGCCCACACCCCCACCATATATATTGTTTGATGGACTCTAGGGGTGGCAAGGTTAGGGTTTCCCACCCCATTAAAATATATTTTCTTTGTTAGCGTGGTTCTAGGGGCGGTGGGGTCATGGCCACCCACCCCATATTTTTATATTAATCTTATTTTATTAAAAAAAACAAATAACGGTTCCACTGCCCATTAGGACTTTTCCAGAACCTTAGGCCATATTAGACAAATTAATGGAGCCATAATTTCACCTGGTAAATTGGCTAGATTCTGGTGCCAGATTCTTGCCTAATTGCACCCTCCTTATGCCTGCCACATGGGTAAGTCAACCCACAACTTTGACTGCTTCTATCTTCTTCATATGAACTTGGATTGGATTTCCATTTGCACCATTGGAATCAGGATGACGAGCACTTCAATTTGATGTGAAGTTAATCGACTTTTTGCCACTTTGAATTTTGAGCCTTTTTCATGCCACTGGTTTTTGGAGATCCACTTGGATCAAATATAAGCATAAAATATATTCCATAGGAGCATAGGATTGATGTGTTCATAGGTACATTAAAGGATTACATCCAATGTGAGGTTCACCTTTCGGAACTTTATTCATTGGAGAAGGAATTCAGGTTGGCAAGAAAAATTCAAAGAAAAATTATGGCAACAAGGAAGCCTACCAATCACAACTATAAAGATGGAAGTGTTGTTACTCATAAACTTCCACAAACTACAAGATTGACACCACAACAATTGGAAGAAAAAGGTGAAAAAAGGCTTTGTTACAATAGAAAATATACTAAAGGTCATAAGTGTACTGAGAAGAAATTATTTTACATAGATTATGAAGACGAAGAAGAAAAGGGACAAGAAACATCAAAAGAAGAGGATACACACTAGGAACAAACCCTAGAGGAAGAAGAAATGAATCCGACCATATATTTTAATGCATTGGATGGAATAACCACACTTCAAACCATTAAGATAGAAGGACATATCAATAAGAAAAAGGTAATAGTGTTTATTGATTCGAGCAGTACCCATAATTTTATTCATTATAAGATAGTGAAGGAATTTAGTTGCTTCCTATATCCAGCACTAGAGTGTCAAGTGATGGTTGCAAATGGAAGAACCATAAATTTCTCTGGAAGTGCCATAATATCAAGCTTTCCTTGGGATAATATGTGTTGAATAGTCCAATTCTTTCCATTCCAATGGGTGGTGTTGATGTTGTACTAGGAGTCCAATGGCTACAATCTTTGGTTATGATAGCTTTTAATTTTCAAGAACTTTTCTTTAAAAAAAATCAGAAGGAAAGGAATTTGAATTAATGGGTATCATAGGGAAACCGAGAGATAATAAACTATAATTGCATGACAAATCTTCTAAATAAACAATAATGTGGCGTAATTGCACAATTATGAATTTTTGGTCATGCCTTTTGACCTTATCAATGCACCTTCTACATTTCAAGGTTGGATGAATTCCATTTTCAAACCCTTCCTTAGAAAAATTGTGTTAGTATTTTTGATGATATACTAATCTACAACAAGTCTTGGAAGGATCATTTTCAGCAAGTTGATAGAGTGCTCAAACTATTGGAGGAGAAACAATTATATGCAAAAACCTCCAAATGTTTCTTTTGAGTACAAGAGGTGGAATATTTGGGTCATATTGTATCTCATGAAGGTGTTAAGGTAGACCCTAGGAAAGCTAAATCCATTAAGGAATGGAAAATACCCACATAGATAAAGCATCTGTGAGGATTTCTCGTGTTGACAAGGTATTATCACAAGTTTGTTAAGAATTATGGGAGAATAAGAGAAACTCTAACAACATTACTAAAGAAATATGCATTTTCTTGAACTCTAGAAGCAATTAAAGCCTTTGAACATCTTAAAGAGGCAATGTGCCAAGCACCAATCTTAGCTATGCCAGAATTCACAAAAACCTTTATTGTGGAATCTGATGCCTCGGGAAATGGAATTGGTGTTGTTTTAATGTAAGAAGAAAGACCCATTGATTTTGAAATTCGTCCAATCAAAGGATAGTACTTACACAAAGCTATTTATGAGAAGGAAATGTTGGCAATACTACATGCATTTAAGAAATGGTGTCTTTACCTAATTGGAAGACACTTCAAGGTAAAAACAAATCATGATAGTCTTAAATACTTTTTAGAACAAATATTATCTTTAGAAGAGTAGCAAAAATGGGTCACAAAGATGTTGTGTTATGACTTTGAAATCATCTACAAAAAGGGGAAGCAAAATGTTGTTACAAATGCACTCTCAAGAAATGATGAGGATGTGGAAGCATTGCTTAGGGCCATTTCTATTATGCAACCAGATTGGATAAATGAAGCAAGGGATGAATGGAAGAATGGAGAAGAAGGGTGGGAACTCTTTCAAAAGTTACAACAAGACCCCAATACATCTAATACATTTAGCTGGAAAAATGGTTCGTTATGGTGCAAAGCTCGCTTGTACCTTTGTAAGAATTCCCAAGTCAAAAAAAGAATATTCTTATGGAATTGCACACCTCTCCCTTATGATGGCACTCAGATTTTTAAAAACTTACCACAGGGTTAAGAATGAAGTTTTTTGGGATGGCCTTAAATCTGATATTCAAAATTTTGTGGCAGAATGTTTAGTTTTCCAACAAAATAAAGTTGAAATAATTAAGACCCCAATCCTATTACAACCTTTATCCATCTCAAGTCAACATTGGGAGAAGGTTTCAATGGATTTTATCACAAGTTTACCCAAGTCTGAAGGAAAGAGTATCATCATGGTGGTATTTGATAGACTTACCAAGTATGCACACTTTTGTGCATTATCTCATCCCTTTAAAGCCAATACAGTTTTTACTGCATTTATGGAAACAATTCAAAAGCTACATGGAAACCCAAAGATATTGTAAGTGACGGAGATCCCATTTTCACTGGAAATTTTTGGAAGAAATAATTTTCTTGTTTGGGTACTTAGTTAGCTCATAGCTTATCTTATCATCCTCAATTTGATGGGTAAACTGAGATAGTGAACAAATATTTGGAAGGATATTTTTGTTGCATTGGATATGATAAATAGACATATTGGGTCAAATGGTTTCCTTTGGTTGAATGGTGGTATAACACTTCCTTCCATACTGCAGCAAAAATGACCCCATTTATGGCACTTATGGATATCATCCACCATCTATCACATCATATTTAAGAGAAAATTCTAAGTTTCAAAGAGTGGAAGATAACATCGAGCATCAACAACAAGTTCTCCAACTCTTAAAGGATAACCTCACTTTGGCACAGAATAGAACGAAACAACAAGATGATCAACATCGCAGTGAAAGAAGTTTTGATGTAGGTGACTCGGTATTTCAACAGATACAACCATACAAACAAATGTCCCTCTAGCAAGCTTAGAAGGATAAAAATTATCACCAATGTATTATGTTCTCTACAAGGTGTTGTAAAATATTGGTAGTATGGAACACAAATTGGAGCTTCCTACATCTTCTCGAGTGCACCTAGTTTTCCTGTTTCATTCTTAAAGAAGGTTATATGTGACAAGCTCCCAATTCAAATAATATTGCTAGAACTTGATGAGGGAGAAAAAATCATATTTGAACCTAAAGCAGTCACACAAATAAGAACTCGACAACTATGAAATCAATCAATTTCAGAGTATCTCATCACGTGGAAGAACTTGCCTGCTAAATATTCCACATGGGAGGATGAGAATTTTATACATAAGCATCCAAAACTACTCAAGTGTTAAGGACAACACTTTTATGAAGGATAGGGGCATGTTAGGTCCCTATAATACTAGTGTACTCCCTTATTACTATTTTCATTATAGCCCCTTATTGTTATTTTTGTGCCCATGTTGTCCCCATATTATTATTATTGTGCCCCATAAAAGCTGAGTATTGTTATTGTTGTGCCCTTTTATTATTCTTGTTATGTCACTTTGACTATATTATGATGCCTTAGACTCCTATATATAGAAATTAGGTCTTGTCATTTGTATGATCCAAGAATTATTCATTTGTGTAATTTAAAGGAGGTTTCCCCATTGAAGAGGCTAATTTTGAAGTCGTGTCTTTATCTTTTCTTCTATTCTGTGAGTTGGTTGCATAACACAAATCCACTTTCAGCTGTGCTTTCCAAAAGTGGATATTGGACCCTCCACAAGGTGGTTTTGTTGGAGCTTCTTTGGGAGTTTATGTCAAATGGGGTAATTCCAGATGTGGGACAACATATCCATCAAGTCACTTGGCATAGTTAATTTCCCCCTACTTCACACTCCATATGCTTTTCTCACCATCGATTTAGGTGGTTATCTGAGATTTATGTGGGTTGTGAATTTTCTTGTTTAGGAGTACTACACCTACAAGCATCCACCATATATATAATATGAGAAAGTGAAAGGATGTAGTTGGTTATAATGGTTGAGATGATAAGGGTCACTTCCTTAGTCACATGGAGAAACTTTAATACCCTACATTTAGGAGATTAAATGAAATAAGCCTCCTATTTACGGTTTTCGAAGAGGCCAACATACAAGGGGTCTCCTCAATATGAATCCACAATTAGACCGCACACCCTTTGAAGTAGGAGTCTCATTTGGATATTAGGTCTAGCCACATTGCAAAATTCCTCGCGGTATGCCTTGGCTACAAAACACACATAGGAGATCATGCACATAACTTTGAGAATAGAAAGTTTGTAAGATTTGTAAGACATTGATTGTAAAGAATAAATAGAAATTCCACAAGAGAGAAATTAAAGGCAGACCTCTAATAGAAAAGTAGTAGTACTATCCTAAGAGAGACACACAAGAGAAATATAAGAAGAATCATTAATTAACTTGCAAAATAGTTCACGAGATAATAAAAAACATGAAAAAACATAACAACACACATTCAATAAGATTCATATCTAAAGTTAACGAAACAATTCATTCTCTTTAGTATGCATAACATAAACATATACCACAGACATTTAAAGAATAGTCTTACAACATTCACGATACATGCATGAATGTGTGATGGCTCTAAGAACTTTTGATGATTGAATGAAAGATCCAAGTACATTGTTACAGTGATGAAACAGTATCCCCAATAGTGTAACAAGAAGATACCACTTGCTTCTCGAAAGAAGGACATTCTCCCTAATGCATAGCTAGAGAAGCCAAGGCCAATTCTCCAAAAGCCCCCCACCTCCATTTTTCTTGTGTTAGGAGACCTTATTTATAACAAATGAGAGTGACCTTTTAGCTTCCTCGTGACCCTTCTATTTCCTATAACATATGGAATTATATGACTCATATTCGACAAGTGTATCTTGGACTTCCTTTAAATTTGAATTTCTTATCCTTATAAAAGAAAATTTACATTAAAAAATGGTGGCTATATAAGACAACAAATCATCATCTAGGAGGAAAAGGAAAATAAATAGCACGAGAGTGGAGTTCACTTGTAATGTAAGAGTGTTATGCTTTGAACTCCATTTTAATATCTTTGACTTTTAATGGTAAATCTACAATATTTCATTTTCACCTCCAATGCATATGATATTATGGAATTGAAGTTTATTTGTATACTACTTCAGAACGTGGATAACTTCATATGAACATTGGTTGGCTCAATCACATATTGTAGAATGGTACATTTGATCACCTCCAAGTTTTCTTGATTTACTACTTATATAATCTATTCAATAAGCTCTTTAAACTCATTCATGATTACATCTTTATTCCTTATTTCCATTGTGGGTGCACAGAAGGTATTTTATGATTTCATGCAAGTGACTCTAAAGTTCTATGCAGTCGGACATAAACAACCATGGCGTTGGTCACCTAGTCACCATGTTAGTTATAAATTTGAGTGTGAAACCTAAAATCTACTATGTCTATCTTGGATTATAATCTTTCCTTATTGACCAATCATTCAGGAAAATTTAGATACTTGGTGCCCCAATACTACATTAGATCCACAATTGTGCATGAAACCTTTAGAATCTTCAGAGTTTCTTGAGATATTTTATGGATTTCAAATAGGGTGACATCACTTCATATAACAGGATCATCTCATTCTAAATCTAATTCATATTATATTCCAGTGGTTTAAGTTATTCAATTATGGCAGGTCGCAGTTTTGCCTTGCTGGTACTGGTAGAACAAAACTTCTAATTTTCTACAATAAGATGATCTTCTTGTTGTTTTACAACAATAACCTCCTTTTTCATTTATTCATTCTAACTCAAAATATATTATGTATTATCCTACACTATTGTCGCAAAGGCCACATTTGCTACAACAATTTCTTGAGGATTGTTCCTGGTGTTGGATTATATAACCCTTTTCATGTCTATAGTAACAGGATGAACAAGGTCAATGGGATAGTACCTTCACCTCTCCTATACAATCTTCTTCTTTAGTTGGTTGAAGGTAAATTATGATATATCGATGACCCTATCATCATGTGGAGGAAAAATTCCCATCTTTCTAAAAGGGAGATGGCCACCAGTGAGAGGAGGTACTCTCTAAATATTTGGCTCATCTACAATTGGTTCAATATCTTCCTCCCCTTCTAACATTACCTCTATGTCATGGGCCATTATTTCTTCCTCCATTCTTTGTGTAGCTTCTTCTTCTTCTTTATTCTTCATCTCATCTTCCTTCAATTTCTTTCGTTGTTCCTCTTCCTACCCTCTCTAATTATTTAAGGTTTCTTCTTGTTGTTTATTTTGCAATTCTTCTACTTTTGTCTTCTTTAACTCTTCTTTCCTCTTAAGTAAGTCATCCTACTTCTTCTTCTTTTGTTCCTCCTTCTGCTTGCACTCTTCCTCCTATTTATTTTCTTCTTCTTGCCTTACCCTTTCTTCCTCTCTCTGCTTTCTTTGTTTCTTTGCCTCTATTAAGCCTTTGCAAAGAGGATTTTCCTTAAACTTTCTACTTCTATCTACTATAGGATCATGCTTTCTCTGCTTCTTCGGTGATACAATATTGGTTAGAGTGATCACTTCCTATTGAGCTTCATCCGTTTGTGTACCCAGTACATGTATAGCATAAGAAGGCCCTGATCCATTACTTGGCCAAGTTTTCTTTAATTCATTATACTAGCTCCTTATTTTCTCATCTTCTGGAAATGTCATGGATAGATATGACCAAGTGTAATGCATCTTAGTACAATGTTGTCTACAAG
Organism: Pinus taeda; assembly: GCA_000404065.3. Lineage (NCBI taxonomy): Eukaryota > Viridiplantae > Streptophyta > Pinopsida > Pinales > Pinaceae > Pinus > Pinus taeda. The sequence goes on from APFE031054967.1 coordinate 32,252, forward strand.
CATTTCTAGGGCTGTATCTATCAAATATCAATCCTCCAAACTGATTTTTTTTAATTTCTTTGGTCATAGCTTCAGCCACCATAACGATTTTGAGCTCATACGACCCAATTTGTAAAGGAAAAGAGATTCAGGGAAACTTCTTCTCCCTTTGAGGTGGTGCAGACAAACTTGTCTTCAGCTGATAGGAAACTTCCTGCACGACTACCTTGTTGGTGACATACCTTGGCATAATATGAGGGGAAGTGTAGCACCTTAAGACTCTAATGTATGCACCTTGTGGTGAAGCAAACCAATCCACAATATGACTAAGTGCCCCCTTCACCTAATCTATCATGCAAGGAGGTTGCACCTCAAAGATCATCTAATATAATACTATGAAGAAGTGCTCAACCATTTTATTATATACTCCTTAGAAACTGAATTCTGACAATAGTGTGTAATGGATATTGATGGACAATTTCTCTTTAGTGGTCCAATTCCATTTCAGCCTCGTTAATGCATAACGAGTGAAAATTCCATCCAACAGATAGGTGGACATAACTTTTCGGTGACTGATTGGCTTATAAAGCTTTCTTCACATCTTGTACATTGGTTCTCAGTTATTGGGAAAGGATGTTAGCACAGTTGAAGATCCTTCATTTAGAAACAATCAACTTGAGTAAATAAATCCATCCTTCCAAACATTCCACGTTCTTTCTCCCATGTAATCTGCAACACCTTGCCATAAGGTATTAATAGATTTTCCTGATGGACTTAGTCTTATCAAATGCACTTGGATTTTGGCGAAAATTTGTAGGATCTTGACACCATGACTTGATAACCTCCTTGGTAATTCACTTGAACTTTAATAATCATATCCATGTATAATAAATAAAATTAAGAAGAGGTTTAACAAAATAAAAATAGCTTTAATATATTAGGACAATTATATAAAGAGCTTTAATATATTAGGACAGTTATAACAATATTAAGCTTTATCAAAATTAAAAAGAGCTTTAATATATTAGGGTTGTTATTAAAATATTAAAATTCTAGTTAATTCAAATCATTAGGTTGGTCAGCTCTCAGACTTGACACCTCAACCTAACCTTATTTATCTCTATTGTCTCTATCCTTTGTAAAACAAGTCCTGATGATGAGTCTTGGTCTAGATTCGAAACGTCGACAAAGAAAAGATGAAAACTATGGAATATTTGAGTTCAGATTCTAAAAAACCTAACCATAGGAATCTACAATCCATTAATTTGTGAAGTCTTTTTACAACTTGGCTTGTTAGCTTAATCTTCTTCTTATTATTATTAATACGTGTTTCTGTACTTCATCAAATTGCTACCAGAAACATACGAACAAGAACACAAGATGTTGGCTCTATGCAAGGGCCAAAACCTCTCTTCTCTAGAGAGGAAAAATCTTGAGTAAAATTCTCTTATTGAAGATTCTTATTGATTAATGAAAAACCATTGAACCCTGAGTAGCATTTCCTCCAAGTACAAGTCAATTCCTTCCTCCTTCTTGCACATTGTTTCCCCAACACTTTACCCTTCTCCTATTGGCACTTTGTTCCCTGGTACTTCGTCCTCCTTCTTCTGGAACTTCATTCTTCTTTCAAATGTTGATAGACCTCGTTTCACTTGCTCTAGAAGATGCACCTTTTTATGAGACTCTTTCCTTCTGATGATCAATTCCTTCTTCTTGACCAAATGAGCTCCTTCTTCAAGGTGTAGACGTAGACTTGATATTATGGTTGTGGAGCCCTAAATTCTTGCACGTGTGGAAGGTTTACTTAATATTATAGGCTCTTTTCTCCTTAACTTGAGTGCCCTTCTTCTTCGCTTCAGTAGGAAACATTATAGGCCTAGTTTACTAGCCCAAATGGTGATATATGTTAAGTTTGAGCTTCTGTTGTTATGAACACAAGTAACCCTCCTTTTCCTTGCACGTGTGATTGCAACTTGCCCTAAAAATAATCCTTATTTACTTCAATTTGTGTCTCTCCTTCTTCGCTACACTAGAGGCTCCTTCTTCGTCCTTCGTTCATCCTTTTATCGGCTTCCTTTACTTCACTTATTTTAGAGATGAGTTCATGACATTATGAGGGAGTGGACAACCTCTATATATAGAGGATTGTCCCTCTAGGTTGAGTTGAAGGCCGACTCACTGACTATAGGCCAACTTGACTTCTTTGCTTTGGATGGTTTCTTTTGATGGTGCCACATTCTTGGAGGAGACTTGATTTTTCTTGGAGGTGTCTACTTTGACTCTAACACATAAGTATACCTAGAGTAACATGCCCTTAAGGTATTCAACTTAATTCTTTTGACTCTTTGACTCACCTATAGAACTTAAAATGTGCTATACATATTTCAATGAGCAAGAAACTCATTGAAAAATATAATAAAAATAATATTTATTTTCTTGAATAAATAAAAATATAAAAAGTACATTTATGAAGAACAAACCTAGTTACATTTCCTTCAACACTCCCTCTTAAGTAGGGAGGTATTCATAAAACATTACAAGGTGTTTGACTATTTTTCAATCATGAGGAATTTTGGCTATTTTTCAATCATGAAGAATTCACATAAGAGAAACTAGATTGGAAATCCATCTATTATAGCACCATAGTAACCAACATTGTTTCCACAGCAAGGCCTTAATTGACAACTCTATATCTCAATAGATCAGAGCACAATGTTGGCGAGACCAATGACTTATAGAAACCTTATTCATTGTCTCTCAAGGTACATACCCACTCAGGTGTTCACAGAGTATGACCTTCTAGGACTATTCTTGGTCTGAATTGGATCCATGAAAAATTATCAAAGTACCGTGACTATATCAAATCAGGACAGACCTCAGAAATTTATGAATGAAGAGCGATTAGGAAGACCTCTGGACAGTGGTAGTTTGCAGCCAGTAAGGAACAATGAAGACCTCGGTCAAAGCGCACTGACCAAGGCCCATGGAGACCGCGCAGGAGGCAAAATTGGGAAACTCAAATTGGGAAATGGAGGCCATTTCTGATGCACGAAATGCACATCGCTGGGAAAAACCCCTCAAGAAAGAAAGGCCCTGAGCGCTTGGTCACATGGGAAACTAGGAAACCATGGGGAAAGTGCTAAGGCAAAAGGCGGGTCTCGCACTCCAAAATCGGAGGTATATCAGGGGCATCCTTGGGTGGTAAGCGGATTTGGCTGAAAATGAGTGATTCCATTCAGCACACGATGCATGTCCGGTAGATGAGAGAGAAAATAGCCTCTCATCGCGCAGTAACAGTTGAGCAAGTCAACCATGTGAAATGAGAGAACACCATAGGATCTGGGGGCTCCAAATCTGACGGCAGAGATTGCACCCGATGGAGAAACCAGATTTGACAGGGGAATTAAGCCGTGGCATGTAAAATTATAAAGTCTAATTTGATCGTTGAGTTGGTGGATGAGTCATTCCAAAGTGTAACTAAATTATCGAACTGTCGAGGAAGAGCTAGTGCAGTTCGTGAGAGGATAAGTGGCCACTTCCCTGTGGATGATGGCGATGACTCAGAGGCAGGGAACTCCAAACGAACAACGGCAAGCAAACTGAAGGGGCGGAAGAGGAATCAAACAGTTAAGGAAAAATTGGCTTTAAGCCATGAACAGATGGAGAACAAAACACAAAGAGAGAAGATAGAATATGAAGACAGAGAGAGCGAGAGAAAAGGAAAGGCGGTGAAGCAAGAAGAAGGAAACAGAGAGCCGAGCTGACCTAAGGCAGCATTGGGTAGACATAAGGCTTCAGACGTTCAAGCAAATCTCTATGAGGATCTGTCGAGAATTGAGCACCACATTGGGCTCCTCCCATTAAAGACTAGAGAGGTCAAGACTTGGAAAGGGAAAAGAGTCTATGCACTCTAGTGGCTTGGGAAATCCAAGAACCACCCCACCAAGCATTATCTATTTCATGAGACTCAAATTGATCTCTCATTATAAATTTCTTCTTTAAAGAGAAAATAAAGGAAGGCCACCACAGAAAGCTGGACCGGAGATGTAGCCCTAGAGAATAGGGTGAACTCCTTATTAAATCCATTGTGTTCTTGCATTTGCTTACTATGTTTATCTTACTGTTTTCCATTCTTCCAATGTCTGTGTATTTTGAAATATGATCAATTCGTTGCCTAAAATAACATAGACACAGACCGACACATGAGTCTGTAATACCTTCATTCATTAATTAACTAACTAAGGTCACTCACAAGTGATTTTCAGATCAAGTGGTATCAGAGCTTTAGGCTATTAAGGTTAGACAAGCTTGTGTTGGTTTAGCTATTGAATGCTAATTAGATCAGAGCTCAAATTAGGAGAAGGAGAGTTGGTTCAAACTAATCCTGAAATTGGGAGAGTCTATCCTCGGAAGACAATGTCAGAGGGAGGTTCTATGAGGCCGGATCCTCAATGTGTAGATAGTTTCCTAGCCATAAAGTCCATGGTAGAAGAAATTTATTGGGACTCTACAAAACATAAGGATGAAGATTCAACAGGCTCTAAGAAAGACAAAGGAGAATATGAGCCACATTCCATGACCCCTCGAAAGGCAAAGGGAAAGAGGAAAGCTTTCTCACACCTCCTGATAGCCCTAAAAAGAAAACATCTTTGATCAAACTAAATGTTAAATTCGATTTACCTATATATGATGGAGAGTTGAATGCAAAAAAGTTGGACAATTGGATTATACAAACTGATGTTTATTGTAGAGTGTAGAATATCAACTCAGACAAGAGCAAGATTCAGTTGGAAAGCCTACGCCTTAGAGGCACAGCCTTGGTTTGGTGGGAAGATAGGACCCAAGCTGACATGAAAAGACATGGTAAGACTATCTCTGTTTGGATTGAATTTGTTTCTGCAATCAAAAAGTAGTTCTATCCATTGGCCTACATGTAGCAAGCCATAATGAGTTGGCAAACTCTTAGACATGTGCAAGGGTACACTCAAGAATTTAGAAAGAGAGCATTGATTCTAGGAATCTCATTAGACTCACCTAAGACTCCGTTGAATGACATTGGTGGTATACACAACTACATGAGGCACACTATCCTCATGTTTAATCCCACTAGTGTAGATGAGGTATCTGTACAAGCTACTCATCTAGAATCTAGAGAAAAGAATGGAAATCCAGAAGTTGGGGGATCATCCCAACCCACTACAAGGAAGAATAAGGAGAAAAGAAAGCATAAATGGAAAGCAAGGAAGGCTAACACTGCACAGAAAGTAAAAGCTTCATGCACTCACTATAAAAAGGATGGGCATGATGATGAGCATAGTTGGATCCTGCATCCAGAGCTAAGACCTAAGAAGTTTGAGGGCAAGAAGAAGAAGACTGCTACAACTATTCAGAAAGATTTGGGGTCAAACTCGGGAGATGAAACAACCATTGCAGCCATAGGTATAAGAGGTAATATTTTGAAGCATCTACTACTAATTCTGCACAATCTACTATTGGTGAATAAAATGAGAGAAAAATACATGAGCTTTTCCATATTCGAGTTATTTCCAAACATCAAAAGGTTGATACTTTGTTTTATAGTGGCTCACAAGTAAATTTGATTTTTGAAGCAATTGTAAAGAAGTTGGGATCAGTAACTACACCTCACAAGAAACCATACCCATTAGGATGGTTGAATGATAAAGCACAACTACAAGTGACTAGACAATGCAAACTCAAGTTTTCTTTTGGGTCAACGTTTGTAGATGAGGTTGAGTTAGACATAATTCCTTTGGATATATGTGGAATTGTTTTAGGAAGTCCTTACTTGTATGACAGAAAAGCTATTTTCTATAGAGTTGAGAACAAGTATCTACTTGTTAAATATGGAATCGAATACTTTGTAAGAGCTCATAAGCTCAAGAATAATTATACTCTCATAAACTCAGGGCAGATGAAAAGAATGATAAATTCATGCAAACAATTCTTACTGATGGTTGTAAAGGAAAAGAAACCTGATAAAACCAATGTATTTGAAGGCTATAATGCTAAACAGCAAGATGATTTAGAAAAGGTTGTTTCAGGGTATGATATCTTGTATCAAGAACCTAAAGGTCTACCACCTAAAAAGGAAATAGTACATGATATTATTTTGTAGGAAGATGCTCCATTTACTAACATTGGAATGTATAGGTTGTCTGCTTTAGAGAATGATGAAATCAAGAAGAAGGTGCAAGAGTTGCTCGAGAAAGGGTTCATTAGACCTAGCACATCACCATGTGGGTCACCAATCGTTTTGGTGAGAAAGAAAGATGGCTTGTGGAGAATGTGCATTGATTACCGAGCACTGAATAAGATAACCATCAAAAATCACTATCCCCTTCCTTGCATAGATGATATTTTAGATCAATTGAAAGAACTTGTTTATTTCTCCAAGCTAGACATGCACAGTGGATACCATCAGGTCAGAGTTGCAGAACAAGATGCATGGAAGACCACTTTCAAAACAAAGCAGGGATTGTATGAGTGGTTGGTTATGCCTTTTGGCTTAACTAATGCTTCTGCTATTTTCATGAGATTAATGAATGATGTACTCAGACCTTTTCTTGATGATTTTGTTATTGTCTATTTGGATGACATTCTAATTTTTAGAAAAACATGGGAAGAGCAGTTAAATCATGTTAAGCAGACACAGATGTTATGAAAAGAGAAAAACTTCATGTAAACTCTCAAAATGTGAATTTGGCAAAACATCTCTAAATTATTTGGGTCATATAGTAGGGGGTGGTGAATTGAAGATAGATCCCTCTAAGGTGGCAGTCATTGTAAACTGGCCTAAACCCAAATCTTCTACAGAAGTTAGAAGCTTCTTAGGAGTAGCTCAATATTGAAGAAAGTTCATTTCTAACTTTTCCTTAATTGCAACTCCCTTACATGCTTTAACATGATTGAACAAGGTGTTTCAATGGGGAGGCAAATAGCAGAAAGCCTTCGACACCTTGAAAGAAAAGATCAGTACAACACCTATACTAGCATTGCCTAATCTTCAAAGACCATTTGAGATCCAAATAGATGCTAGTGACTATGCCATGGGAGCAATGTTGACACAGCATGGTAAACCCATATGTTATAATTTTGAGACTTTTAATCCTACAGTAGTTAACTATCCCACATATGATAAAGAATTGTTGCATTAGTTCAGAGTGTGAAATAGTGGAAACATTACTTAATGGGAAAAGAGACAGTAATACATACTAATCATCAACCACTCCAATATCTACACTCCCAAACTAAGTTGCAGCAATCAAGGCACTATAGCTGGATGGGTTTTCTAGGATAGTTTCATTTAGTCATTAGATATAAAAAGGGCATACACAATAAAGTTGCGGGCATGTTATCTAGACCCATTATAAATGCATCTATTATAATTAAGCATAATTATGTGCTACATGAAAGCTACATTGAACAATATGCTCAAGATATAGACTTTAAGGATGTATATGCAACTTTAAGTCAAGGAAAATGAGTAGAAGAATTGGATTATCATGTAAAGGACCAGCTCTTATATCATTGTGGGAAGTTATGCATTCCACAAACTGAAAGAGTAAAGATAATCAGACAAGCACACACTTCTCTAATATCAAGTCACTTTGGGGTAAGTAAAACAGTTGCACAACTACAAAGATTTTGTTATTGGCCAAAAATGAACGAGACAGTTTCTAGATATGTAAGAGGGTGTACTATGTGTGCTAAAAGCAAAGCCAACAATAGAAAACTAGGCTTGTACACTCCATTACCAGTTCCTTCTCACCCTTGGGAAAGTGTTTCCATGGATTATGTTGGAGGACTACCTAAATCTAGGAAAGTTCATGATTATCTATATGTTGTTGTGGATAGATTCAACAAAATGTGTATTTTGATACCTTGTAATAAACAAATTATAGCTAAACAAACTGAAAAACTATTCTTTGAACATGTATGGATTCATTTTGGATTACCCACTACCATTGTATCTGATGGAGACACTTGATTTGTGGGGAAGTTTTGGTCAAGTCTGTGGGAACTAATGGACACCAAACTGAAGAAAAGCACAACTTTTCATCCACAAACTAATGGCCAGATAGAAGTAGTTAACAAGACAATGATCCAGTTACTTAGAGGATATTGCAGCAAGCATCCTAAGCTTTGGGGTGAAAATTTATGTTATGTGCAGCATGCTTACAACAGAGAAAAACATTCTTCTACATAGAGATCTCCTTTTGAGATATGTTTTGGTTTCACACCAAGGTCTCTTTTGGATTCTGTCTTTGGTAAAGATACGATAGCTGATGGACACAGTGATGTGGACAGGGCAACTAGGTTCATTGAAAAAATCCAAGAGATCCACTAGGAAGCACGGGAATAGCTGGAAAAGAGCCAAGCCAAATACAAGGCAAGGCGTGACAAGCATTGGATGGAGCATAGTTTCCAAGTTGGTGACAAAGTCTGGTTGTATATCAACAAGGAAAAGATGTAAGGTGAAGGTAAAAAGCTAAATCCTATCAGGTATAGACCCTTCAATAGACTTGAGAAGATTGGTGAGAATGCTTTTTTCCTTGATCTACCAGCTTACATGCACATCTACTCAGTCATAAATGTAGATTGCTTAGATTGTTTGAACCTTCATCAATTGAGGATCCCGAAGAGCAGAGTCAATTGCCTTCTCTTGATGACCTGCTACCTGAATATCTTAATGAATTGTAGGAAGACACAGTTCTAGACAGGAAGGTGAGGACAACGCATAGAGGAGATGTTGAGTACCTCAGAATTGGGCTCAAGGGTTCAAAGTCGAGCAGTGCAAAAGTGGATAGAGATTGGACAAGTGAGACAATTGTACCCTCACTTAGTCGATGCTTGAAAACTAACTTTTAGTGGTCCAAAAGCTTTTCAGTGGGAAGGTCATGATCCGAATTGGATCCATGAAAAATTATCAAAGTACCATGACTGTATCAAATCAAGATAGAGCTCAAAAATTTATGAACAAAGAGCGATCAGGAAGACCACTGGATAGTGGCAGTTTGCAACTAGTAAGGAACAATGAGGACCTTAGTCAAAGGACACTAATTGAGGCCCATGGAGACCGTGTAGGAGGTAAAACTAGTAGTTGGGAAGCCTCGATCAGGAAAAAAAGGCCATTTCTGATTAATCACACATCAATGGGCAAAACCCTCGAGAAGGAAAGGGCCTGAGCACTCGATCGCATGGGAAGATGAGAAACCGTGGGGAAAGCACTAAGGTAAAAGGTAGTTCCCGCACTCCAAAACCGGCAGTATGTCGAGGGCATCCTTGGGCAGTAAGCGGATTTGGCTAAAAATAAGTGATTCCATTCAGTGCATGATGTGTGTCTGGTGGATGAGATAGAAAACCATCTCTCATCACACGCTAACAGTCGAGAAAGTCAACTGTGTGAAATGAGAAAACACTGTAGGATTTTGGGGCTCCAGATCTGATAGCATAGATTGCACCTGGTGGAGAAATTGGATTTCACAAGGGAATTCAGCTACAACATGTAAAATTCTAAAGTCTTATTTGACCGCTGAGTTGGCAAATGAGTCATTCCACAATGTAACTGAATTACTGAACCATTGAGGAAGATCCAACACAGTTCGTGAGAGGACAAGTGGCCACTTCCCTGTGGATGATGGTGATGACGTAGAGGCAAGGAACTCCAAATGAATAGCAGCAGGCGAACCGAAGGGGCATAAGAGCAATTGAATAGTCAAGGATAGATTGGCTTTAAGACATGAATAGATAGAGAACAGAACATGAAGAGAGAAGAGAGAAGACGAAGACAGAGAGAGCGATAGAAAAAAAAGATAGTGAAGCAAGAAGCAGGAAACAAAGAGCCGAGCTGACCTAAGGTAGCATCGAGTAGACAGAAGGCTTCAGAGATTCAAGCAAATCCCTTCAAGGATCTATCAGGCATTGAGCACCACATTGGGCTTCTCCCATTAAAGACCAGAGAGGTCAAGAATTGGAAAGGGGAAAGAGTCTGTGCACTCTAGTGGCTTGGGAAATCCAAGAACCACCCCACCAAGCATTATTTATTTCAGGAGACTCAAATTGAGCTCCTCATTATAAATCTCTGCTTTAAAGACACAATAAAGGAAGGCCACCACTGAAAGTTGGATCAAAGACGTATCCCTGGAGAATAGGGTGAACTCCTTATTAAATCCGTTGTGTTCTTGCATTTTCTTACTATGTTTCTCTTACTGTTTTCCATTCTTCCAATGTCTGTGTATTTTTCAATCTGATCGATCCATTGCCTCAAATAACATAGACACACACCATAACATGAGTCTGTAATACCTTCATTCATTAATTAACTAACTAAGGTCACTCACGAGATATTTTCAGATCAATTCTTATCTTGGTTTCCTAACCATCAAAGAATATCGATCCTCTTGCCTACTCTTGTCTTGGATGCCCTACACATCCTCAAAGAGTATTAGATGCCAGATGATTACCCAATCCTCCCATTCTTTCTTCCCAATTGAAGACAAGAATGTTGTGTCTATCTTTTCCTCTCAATTGAGGAAGGCATGCCCAAGTATCCTGTGACAAGGTACTTGTCCAAGTTCCTTTATAATTGGGAACTTGTTATAACTCCCTCTTAGCTAGGGACTTGTCCATTTATCAACAACTTCTTCTTTGTGGGTCCTTCATCTACTTAATCTCCTTATTTCCATTGTCATGAAGTATTTTTTCAAACTTCTTCTTGGTAGGGCACCATCCATCGATCACTTTCCTTCCTAGTTTGTCATGTCATTGCTTACTTCAGGGAAAGTGGCCTTCTTGTCATATATCAAGTTCTCTTGTCATTTGGCTACTCCTTTATCATCTTGTCTATTCTTTGGAATAATTTATCTTATGGATGCTTCGTTGTACTTGCTTGTTTCCATACTTCGATCAAGTAGCCCTTCATGACTTCATCCTAATATTGCTTCAACATTAAATGGTACCTTTGTTGGATGGCTTCTTCATCATGACATATTTGTAGGGTAGAATACATTATCTTCACCTTTCATATCTCCAAGGCCTTCACAGGTGTCAAGGGTCCTTTGGTCTTTTTCTTCCTTTGTTAGAGTTGTCATGCCTTCTTTCGAGAGATGTCTTCAAAGTATCGTGTCAAATAATGATTCTTCGTAACCATGGTGTTCTTCACATGTTTGATATATTTCTTCATTTTCATATTCTTGGATAGATTTTTAACCACCTTATGCTCCTTGTTGGAGCACTTCTTCATGGCTTTCTTCTAGGACTAGTCAGCATTTCTTCTTGCTTCTTAGTTAGAAATCTTATACTCCTTATGTGAGTATTTCATTTTGTTGACCTTCATTGCATTGTACTGCATTCCTTCGATCATGTCATTAGTGAAAGATATTATTTAATACTTGATAATGTCATAGAACTATTCCCATAAATCAATAATATACATATGATGACATGACCTAACTTTGATGCATACATACCTCATCTTGATTCTCCTTTAATAATCTTAGCTTCATTTGGTTGTCCTTGGTGTGTCCCTTCTTGATTCATTTTAGCTTTCCTTCATATCATCCTTTTCTTGAATCCCATGAATGGGACTCCCAATGATACATTTACTTTTGTTTATGAATCTTCTTTTAAATATTCCATCAGAGGATCTTGAAGACCCTTACCCTGCAAATGGTTCTTTCTTTTTGATGATGGAGGTTTTCTAAGATTCTTAATCATGATCAATTTTCTTTGATTGTGTATGAGTTCCTATAATAGTTATGCTCCTTCTACATGGATATCTTGAGCTATATCTACCATTATCCTATATTCTATAATATATTTATAACCATGCATTTTGTTATATATATAAATTCTCCTTCTACATGAGTATTTTGAACTCTATGTACATCATGCTTCTATATTCTAGAAGATGTTTCTTTCCATGAAATTTTATTCTATTCCTCCATGCTCCTATACTAGTTAAGACTTTGAAAGAAGAATTTAAGTAAATAATTAGACTTAGTCATAATAGAGATCTAGGGGATCTTCCTTCTTTTGCTTCTTGTCTTCTTCTTTGATTTCTTGAGTCACATGAGCTTCTTCCCTTTTTATTTTGTAGTTGTTGTCCTTCTTTAATTTAGGAAAATTCCTTTTGTAGTTTCCATATTATTGGCATACAAAGCATTGGAATTTAGACATATCTTTGTTGTTTGTTCTTTGTGGACCGAATTTTCCAAATTTTCCTTTTATCTTGGCCATGGCAGCAAATTCTTTCTCCTTTGATCCCATATATTCCTTTTCTTTGAGTCGTGTTTCCTCTATAGAGACAAAATTTATTTTAGCGAGGTAGCTTCCTTCTTTGCATATATGCCTGATGTGAAGCTGTCCCAATCCTCAGGTAGAGCATTGAGTACTACTATTTTCATTTCTCTATCAGACATGACTTCTCCTAGCTCTTGAAGTCGATACCTCATCTCAGAGATCTTCATGAAGTATGGAGTTATTCCTTCCTTCGATATCTTCATCTTGTACAAATCATTTCAAAGAGATATTACTTCTCCAGTTGTGCTTACCGAGAATAGCTCTATTAGCTTGACATAGATTTCTTTTGATCATTCAAGTCTGGAGACATAAGGAATGAGAGAGTCTTTGATGGATTATATTAGAATCCTTTGTGCTCTTGCCTCATCCTTATTGTACTTGGTTATGGGTTGATTTTTTTCCTCATAGATAGTGATATTCCCTTCGATGTGTTCTAGAATTGCATTCTCCTCGATAAGTAAATCAATCCTCTTCTTCCATGCAAGAAAGTTATTGGTATGTACCAATTTGTTTCCTTCCTTGAAAAAAGACATTGATTTATATTTAGAAGGGGACATATACTTGCTTCATAGAGTTTGAGATGCAGTGGACTTGCTTTCTCCTTGAAGACTTGATGGATTGCCTTCCTTAGATATTGATTTTATTCATGTTTCTTTCTCCAAGTGGACTTTCTTGATGATGATATTTTCTTGATGGATTGCAGATGATGTAGGTCCTTCTTCGATTTTCTCTTCTTGTAGGTGCCTTCATATAAGGATCTTCTTCTTGATTTTTAGTCTTCCTTGATGAATGATATATGGTACACCTTCTTGTCCTTGATGTGATGGAGATTTCTTGTCTTGATGCTTCAACTTTGTAGATATCCTTCCTTGATTAGTGTTCTTCAGATGCCCTTTCCTTGATGTGTCACCTTAGCTCCGATACCATGTTGAAGAATCTAGGGAAATTAGGTGTAGTGTGATTCTTCTTGACTTGATAACAATTTGTGAAGTCTTTTTACAACTTGTCTTGTTAGCTTAATCATATTCATCTTATTATTAATACATGAGTGTGTACTTCATCAAACTGCTACCAAAACCATAAGAGAAAGAACAAAAGATTTTGGCTCTCTGCTAGGGCCAAAACCTCTCTTCTCTTGAGGGGAAAACCCTTCAGTACATTTCTCTTATTAAAGCTTCTTATTGATCAATGCAAAACCCTAAACCCTTGACTAGAATATCCTCCAAGCAAAAGTCAAGTCCTTCCTCGTTCCTGCACTTTGTTTCCCCAAAACTTTGTCCTTCTCCTTCCGGAACTTTATTCCTAGACACTTCATTCTCCTTCTTTTGACACTTTGTTCTTCTTTCAAATGTTGATAGACCTTGTTGCACTTAATCTAGAAGAGACATCTTTTGATGAGACCCTTTCCTTATGACAATCCCTTCCTTCTCGACCAAATGAGCTCCTTCTTCAAGGTGTAGGTGTAGGTTTGATATGACTTTCCTACAACCCTAAATTCTCGTACATGTGGAAGGTTTACTTGATTTTATAGGCTCTTTCCTCCTTCACTTGAGTAGGAGGCCTTATATGCCTTGTTTACTAGCACAAATGGTGAGATATGTTAACTGTGAGCTTTTGTTGTTATGACCATAGGAAACACTCCTTTTCCTCACATGCGTAGCTGCAACTTTCCCTAGAAACAATCCTTGTTTACTTTAGTTTATGTCTATCCTTCTTCACTGCACTAGAGGATCCTTATTCATACATCTTTCACCCTTTTCTCGGCTTCCTTTACTTTGTTGATTTCATATATGAGTTCATGTTGTTATGAGGGAGTGGAAAACCTCTATATATAGAGGATTATCCCTCCTTTAGGCCAACTTGAAGGCCACCTTGCTGACTGTAGGTTGAAGTGACTTCTTTTCTTTAGATGGCTTCTTTAGATGGTGCCACATGCTTGGAGTAGACTTTAATTTTATTGGAGGTGTCTTCTTTGACTCTAATACATATGTATACCTAAAGTAACATGCCCTTAAGGTATTCAACATAATTATTTTGACTTTTTGACTCACCTATAACACTTTAACATATTCTAAACCTATTTAAATGAGAAGGAAACTCATTGAAAAATATAATAAAAATAATATTTCTTTTCTTGAATAAATATAAATAGCAAACTACGTTTATGAAGATTGAACCTAGTTACATTTCCTTCAACACCAAGTATTGTCCAGGGGTTACCATCTTATAATAGGAATGTAAATAATTTTGATGGTAGGTGGAAATCTCCTTTCCTCTTTCACTATTGAGAATTAGATCATTTCTATCCAAGTTTTGCAAAGTTCATCTAATAGTTTTTGCATAGGGTAGCACTAGAACTATACATGTTACTTTATGAATTTTGGACCCTTTTATGTTAATGCATTCCTACATGTCCTCTAGGTTCTCTTGGAATTTCTTTTGAATAAAGGTATTGTTTATATCCTGCCATGAGATTTTGATAGATTTATCAATGAATCATTTTTTACTAATACAATTGGTACACTTGGTGTACTTGGAACATTCCACTACCTCCTCAGTACAATTTTCATAAGTTTCTCTCCATGGAACTTGTTGAGCAATGGGGGGAATTGTCTGTACAGAAGATGAAAGGCTAACGCATTTTGTATCTACAAAATTTGCAATTGGAAGGTCACTCATGGAGAAAAAATATCAGTTCCTGGAATAATATAGCTATCACATAAAAACTATGAAAAATAAAATGACTGGGAAAGGATTGTGCAAGTTGTGAGCACATGGTTAGAAAAGAGAGAGAGGGTAGCTTCACTAGCCACTAGAAGTGCACAATACACCAAGGAAAGGAAGAGACAGCCAAATGGTGTACAAGCCGAGATCACAGTAAAAAAGGGAGTCAAGTGTAGGGCTTAGAACTGCACAATACACACTTGTGAGGGAGAGAGGTTTTGCTTGTGCGCAGGTTATATCTAGAAGAGACAGGGAAAGTCACACTACTTACTAGAAGTGCACAATGTGCTAGGGAGACTCAGAAAGGGCACAGGTCATAGTTGCAGTGGGAAAGGGATGCCATACTATGGAATGGAAATGTGCAATGCACTGTAAGAGAAAGACTTTTTCTAGGCTTGGCACGGGTCACATTTATAGTTAGTAAAGAGTGGATGATTTTTCCTGTAAGTGCATAAGACACATTGAGAGAAGGATAGTCTCAAAAATGGGTATGTGGCGATCAATAACAAATCAAGAGAACAATAAAAGTGAGAGAAACAAGTTTCAATTTTTCATATATCCCCTTGCAATCATGACTAGAAGGTGAAAATTCATGGAATGAGATGAGCTAATAGAAACACCACATGCAACAACAAGACATCACTTGTAGGAGAAAGAATAGACAAAAATGACACTTAATATGTTAAAATAAGATTAAAAATCCACTAAAAATACAAAAAAAAACACTAAAAAAAAACAAAAGCAAACAAAAATGACACTTCACAAAACTTACTAAGAATCAGTGCACTTGAGAGCAAGAGTGAGGAAAGGCTCCTTGCAATGAGAAAATGTGCTCAGCTTGAAGTGCATAGCGATTGTGATAATGAAAAATGAGTTGGGATCCTTATAAAGGAAGACTACATGAAAGTTAAGATTAAGGATTCAGAGCATGTTTTCCACTTATCACTTGATCACTCAGTTAGGTAAGTAAAGTTGGAGAATGATCCAAGAGGATCCCTAAAAGATCGATTTTTGAAGTTATTGGATCTCAACAATAACAATACTAGGTTTTAGTGTTCATCGTTATGAACCTAACAATGCAAGCGACACCTCAATCTAAGCCCATATGACGAACTTAGTGTCGTCGAAAGTTTCCAAGTTATACAGGGAAGTGGGACCCACTAGGCTTATGTGGCGACTAATTGGCCACTTGGCCACTGACATGTGGCCCTCCAGAATTGGCCTCTTAGCCTTACACAAAAGAAAAAACAAAAATATAATAAAAAAACCATATATAAAAACCCATAACAAACAAAATTTAAATAATATAAAAACCAACATATTGAAAATGAATGATTCAAGAAAATGCTTGATATTTCTTTTTTCTCGTAACAAAAGTTTCATGAAAATGTTGAATATTTATATTTTTCATAATTTCAAAATTAATTTTCTAATTTCCTAAAAATATTATTTGTAATTTTTGATCCGCCTAGAGAGCTTTAATGGGACATAATTCCCTTGGTAGAGGGAATTTTATTTTTGGTATTTGTCAGTGCCTGACAATTCATTTAAAATTAATAATAAAAAACTAAATTTGTGAGTGGTCATTCCATTGGTGAGTGATTTGACATTGACATTGTTATGCCTAACATTACTTCTACTTTACTCGATGTTACAGGTCCCTTATCTGGGTGGGGGGCATGGGGGGAGGGGCATAATGATAAATTGTGTGCAAAATATTATATTGCAATTGCAAAGAAAATGCAGGTCGATTGCAAGTTTTTTGATCTTTTTTTATGTGAAATGTGTTCACTATAAATCAGGATAATGGAGCATTAAATAAATAAAAAATTGTGGATTTTTAACACATTCATGCTATGTAATTTCTCATTTTAGCTATTCCGATGGTTGTTCAGAGAGCTATTTGTGCAAAGTTATTTGTATGGTATGTTGTGTACAAAGGGATATATGTGTAGAGGACATCCCTGTATGGGGTGTTGTGTGCAAAGAGCTATTTTTGCAGTGGAGTTGTTTATATGCTATGTTGCATCACCTCATGATAATTAGCAAGTATATACAATAAGAAAATTTTAATTGCCAAAATATGCAAAGGTTGCACATGTAAGGAGCAATTGTTGTGAAATAAATCAAATTTGAGACAAAGTCAAATGATAATATTGGATAAAGTAAGACTCAAATATTAGACAACAAAGAATTATTAAAATAATTAAATTATTGAAAAATATTTCTAAAAATCATTTTTCCTAATAAGCCATTGTCCCACATAAATATTGACCACATTCAATAATTTTTTAATGCTTACTCTCACCCATGATTTAATGCCTATTCTTACCCATTCTTTCACACTCTGTACTTTTGCAAAACCATAGTAAACACTCAACTACCACCTCACAGAAGAAGAGAAACACAAATATCATTATTAAACAAAAATGTTCACAATTTTGTATAATTAAAACATAAATATTACTATTAAACAAAAATGTTCACACTTCAGCATAATGAAACACAAATATTACTATTAAACAAAAGTATTCACACCTCCTATTCATATAAACCATAATTTAAACAAATAAAGTATAAAATATATGAATTTCTTTTAACTTACCAAACATAATGTGCATTGGATGCAATAATTTAGAGAATCACATGGATTTTTTTATAGTCATTAGTACATAAAGAAATTTGTGTAAAAGGATAAAAGGACAACAACCATTAAATAACCAAATTAACTAGAATTAAACAGGATGCAATTATCCTTGTTTTTCTTAATATTGTGTTTTATCATTGTATCATGGTAAAAGTTTTAGGACAACAACCATTAAATAGCCAAATTAACTAGAATTAAATGATATGAAATTAACCTTGGTTTTTCAAATTTGGTTTTTTATCAATTTATCATGGTAACAACCATTAAATGTTATATCTTCTATAGTAAACAATTTCATGCTTATGTGCATCCACACAATTAACTATTTTTGCACAATTAAAGCACAAAAATATTATTAAACAAAAATTTCATGCTCATGTGCATTGGTTTTATGATTCTTCAAGGACCTCCGCACAATTAACTATTTTTGCACAACTAAAACATAAAAAATATTATTAAAGAAAAAATTTCACACTCAATGAAAACACAAATATTACTATTAAACGAAAATGTTCACACTTCTACACAACAAAAATAGAAATTTTACTCTTAAACTTCTACACAAAATGTCATGTTCATATAAACAATAAGTGAAACAAATAAGGTAGACAAATATATGAATTTCATTCCACTTACCAACATAATGTGCATTGGATGAAATAATTTAGAGAATTACATAGATTTTTGGTAGGTAGTATTTCACAAAAAAATGTCTGCAAAAGAGTAAAAGGGTAAAAGCTTCATGACAACAACCATTAAATAACCAGATAAACTTGAATTAAATGGGATACAATTAACCTTAGTTTTTAAAATTTCATGCTTTACCAATGTATCATGGCAAATACCATTAAATACTATATCTTCTATCATAAACAATTTTATGCTTATGTTCATTTATTTTATGATTCTGCAAGGACCTTCCCACAATGGACTTCCACACAACGAAAACATAAATATTATTATTAAACAAAATTGTTCACACTTCCACAGAACGAAAACAAAAATATTTCTATTAAAAAAAATGTTCACACTTCCACACACAAAGAAAACAAAAATATTACTATTAAACAAAAATATTCACACTTCTGCACAAAATGTTCTATTCATATTAACCATAAGTTAAACAAATAAATATATGAATTTATTTTAACTTACCTTACATAATGTGCATTGGATGCAATAATTTAGACAATGACATGGATTTTTGGTAGGTAGCATTACATAAGACAATGTGCATAAAAGGGTAAAAGGGTTAAAGTTTGAGCACAACAAGAATTAAATGGGATACTGTTAGAATTCCAAGAAACTCTCCTAGTTTGTAGCTCGGAGATGCTTGGTAACATATAAATTCAACTTATTGTTACAAATGGATGAATGGAAGGAATGATGCTTGTCCAATCCAGATAACCACTTCTACTTTGCTTGACTCCAGACATGCGTGAACACCCCCAGACTACAAAGCTTTAGACCACCAACTACTCCCAATTTAAGATTGGGTGAATATGGAGAATACTGACCACACCGGCAGATGCACAAGACCATGTGATAGCCGACTACAACCAGTAAAGAAGTTTGCAAATCTAATCTACTAATGCACAGACATGATGACAGCTCTCTGGCACCAAATGACTAGAAACTTGAATAACTCATACAATGATACATGCAATATTTTAACAGAGAGATAGGATGACAACTAATCTAATGCTAAAAATCAAGAGTTCAAGAATACAACATATCAGGCACAACTTGGAAGAGAAGATAAATTGAAAGTGAGCAATTAGCAACAAAAGAAGCTTGTATTAGCTGAAAATGAAGACAAGAAGCTGCAAGTGTCAAAATAGTTACAGTCTCCAGAAGTTGAACCTTACATCAAAGAATCAACCATCATCCTTGATTACATCTTGTTTGTGGGTATATATAGAGTTTCATGACAAAGGCACTTAGTCGTTTAGGTATGCAGGGGTCATAACTGACCACCAATTGCATTTAACTGCTTAATGGAGTTTCTAAGTGAGTTTGCTTGTTTTAGCGGATGAATCTGATCTTTTTAGGTGCTTTGCTATCCTCTCAGGTAGCTGGAGTGCTCGTATCGATGAGGTTCTATAACTATTTAATGTGGTTATCTGATAATGCTCTGTCCTTTTTCTCCTTAGCCATACTGCCTATTAAATGTGGTTTTTGAGGAGCAACTGCAACTAGTATTGGTAGGTTGGTCACCTTCATCCTTCAAGCACATAGAACAGTCAAAGGGCGTGGACTGCATGGGGAGTGGACAGGTTGGGCGAAGGAGAAAGATCGACCGCTGGATCAGCAGGATAGACGGTGGAGATGAGTCAACAGAGGGTATCGAAAGGGGTGGGAACAGAGCGAACGTGGGCCATTGGATCTCAGGCGGACAGATCTAATGGTGGTCGAGCGGCGAAAGCGCACGGTGGTTATCGGTCGGGGTCATGAGGTGAAGCGGTATCCAGTATCAGTCGCATATCCTTCGAGGCATTGGGCAGTAAAGAGAGAGGGCGCGATATTCCATTTGGTGCGTGACACGTGGCAGCAGAGGAGAGAGCAAAAAATACTCTCCATCACGCGTTAATGTTTCATCACTTTCTGGGCATGGGGAGAGCGACTGATGTTGGATCTTCGGCGAAGATGATCGGATGGCAGGAATTCAATTGCATGGGTCTCTTTGTCAGGTGCAACGAGAGCCATTGGATCGATGTGCGACAATCGACGGCCATAATTAAAGGCGATGATTCTATAAGACGTGAAGACACATAACTAAGGTTTTATGGGGGTTTTTGGCTTTAGCGCTTGGGGCTTGCAACAACAAAGGAAACAAAGATGAAGGGAGAATAGGCAGGGCAAAGGAAAAAGGTAAGAATAACTAGTATAAGCTCGTTTGAAGCATAAACGAACCAACCACGCTCACTTCTGATCCTCCAATATCAAAGATATGTAGTAGAGCTAACATTGGCTCCTTCTAGGGATGAGATCCTCCCTGTGAGGTCTCAAGAACTGTAGACCAATGCCTTTCCTATCAAAGTGTTCCATTGGGCATGGAGTCTAATTAAGCTTACACTAAAACTGATAAAATAACATATTTACAACTTTAAGGCCTGAAGGCCTTAAACAACATGAATTTTCAAAAATTTCCCATTAACTGGGCCATCAAAAACTATCTCTCCTTCCATGCTTTTCAGCATGAAAGTATTGTTCCCCTGGATCTGATTGATGACAAAAGGTCCCATCCATAGAGCATCAAACTTCCCATGGTTTCCTTTCTTCTCTTTCAATGCATCCCACTTAAGAACCAAGTATCCAACCTAAAAATTGCCTGCCTTTGCCTTTCTATCAAAGGCTTCCTTGATTCTCTTTTGATTTGTTGTAGACTTCTCAACCAACTGATCTCGGATTTGATGCACTTTTTCCAAAACACAAATCCTTTTTGCCATGGCTTCTTCCCCATTCTTCTCTTCTTGTAAAAAGTTTTCCACAGGGAGGGTTAACGGAATTGGGAATACAGCCTCAGTTCCATATACTAGCTTGAATGGAGAATTCCCTATGGATTTCTTGGTGGTCACTCTATCAGCCCACAGTGCATACTTGAGCTTAGAATCCCAATTCTTTTTGTTGTCTTCCAACAACTTTTTAATTATCCTTATTATGCTATTGTTGGAAGATTTTTCTAGACCATTGCCTTGAGGGTAGTATGAGGTGGAATGAACTAACTTAATGCCCATTGAGTCAACACATGTCCACCAACTCTTTTGCCCTGAAGGCTGCTGCATTGTCTGTGACTAATTTATGTATATTCTCTATCAAGAACTTCACGACCACATGATGAAAAAGCCTTTCTGGTAGGGATGGCCTCAATCCTTTTAGTGAAGTAATCAGTGCCTACTAAGATCCATCTGTGCTGACCAATGGAATGTGGATTGATTTCCACTATGAAATCCAAGCCCCACTGTTGAAAAGGACCACTGACATGAATAGACTTCAAAGGCAAGGACCTCAACTGTTGCTTTCCCTCAAACCTCTGGCAATTATCACAAGATTTAACAAATGAAAAGACATCAGAAAATAAGGTGGGCCAATAGTAACCAGATCTGGGGATCTTGTGGGCTATTGTTTTGCAATATTGATGTCCTCCACACATGTTGGAAAACTGTTGCATAACCTCCATGGATTGTTCTTTGTCCAAACACCTCAAAATAATTCTAGAGGGGTCCCTCTAGTAGATCAAGTTTTCATGAATGTAGTATTTGGCTACCCTGTGCTTGATAGTTATGAATTGGCTTAAACTAAGGCCTAGAGGAACTTATAGCTTCAGCAAGAATTGAGCTATTGTAGAATACCATACACAAGAAGCTAGATTTTCTGCCAATGACTGATTTTGCCCTAGTTCAACTGTTTCCTCTTTTGTCTAACCATCCTTTGAATTCGTGCTTACCAAATTCATGTCTAGCATTTTGCAATTTTCTTCAGCCATTAATCTAGCAAGGCCCTGACCTCTAACAAGCTTGGTGGGCTTCAAATCTATGTTGAATTCAATAAGCTTTGCAATCCATTTAGCCCTTCTTCCATTAGCATCTCGTTGCGTTAATACATCTTTTACTAGAGCAGAGGGCACATATGAAATTACCTTGAAATGCAGAATGTAAACTCTGAAAGCTTTCAAAGATTTGATAAGAGCACATGCTTTTTTTTCAATGATATCATACCTCAACTCAGCATCCCTTAAGGTTTTGCTAAAAAATTCCACTAGATGCTCTGAACCTTCCTCATATTCTTGCAACAAAACTACTACAAGGGTGTCATCAGAGGCAAACGAAAATATATGGAACTCCTCGCTGTAATCTGGGCTCATCAAAGTAGGAGCTTCCATAATAGCTATCTTGATGGATTCAAAATATCTTCTTGCTACTTCAGTCCATTTGATTTCTGATCCCTTATTCAACATGGAAGTAATGTGTTTTACAAGTTCTGCAAAATTTGGGATAAATCTCCTTACAAAATTTATCTTGCCGAGGAAGGGCTGGATATCCTTGTTTGATCTCGGGACAGACAAGGTCTGTATTGCTCTTACTCTTTCTGGGTCAATTCTGACACCTATAGCAGAGACAACATGTCCTAACAACTTGCCTTCTTCTAAAGTAAACTGTGACTTTTTAGGATTGACTGAAATCCCAAACCTTATGCACTTCAGAAACACTTTCTTCAAATGCTGCAAATGGTCTTGATGGCTACTGGAGTACACTATTATATCATCTAGGTAGATAAGGACAAAATTATCCTTCTCTCCTACAAATTCTATATCCATACCTCTCTGAAAGGTGGCTTCAACATTCATTAGCCCAAAAGGCATCTTTGAATACATAAAAGTGCCCCAAGGAGTGGTGAATGTAGTCATCTCTTGGTCATTTGGATGCACAACAACCTGATTATACCCTGAAAAATACATGCAAGAAAGACATCGCTTTGGCTCCTGAAACTTTCATAGGAAAAAACATCAACAAATTGCTTCATTAAATTGAAGTAATTAGAAATTTGGGTAGCAGGTAGGTGGGTGGACAGATTTACATATTTTGGATGACCTAGACTCCCTATATTATGCTTATGGACAATAGATTGATCTCCTTTTGGGAAGCCTTGTAAGGCACATCATTTTGGTCAAAAATCTTTTCTAAGGGAACTAGGCCTTTAGGTATATGATTGTTGGGCAGCTGGACAATGATATCTTTGCCAATTTTATTTCTAAGCTAGGGCTAGGGACTTTCCTTCAAGGCTTCATTCTCTTGGTCAATTTGCATTTCGTAGAATTCATCAATGAAGAAACCTATTCACTTCATCATCATCTTCAAAAACTTTCCAATGCTGGACATTATCAGGCAAGGATGGTCTATATTTCATCTGAACTTCATAGACTAGTCTGGGTGGCATGGGAGGGATAAACATGCTAGGAGACATAGCAAGGGAGTCAGCAAGCTGATTCTTTACTCTAGGGATATATGAGATACAAAAACTATCAAAAGAATCTTTAAGTCTCCATACCTCATCTCTATATGCTTTCAGCCTTGGGTGCCTTTCTTGAAATGTTTTGTTCACTTGCTGAATGATGAGATCAACATATCCAAACACCTTTATGTTTCTAATTCCTCTTTCTTTAGCTGCTTTAAGACCCAATATAAAATCCTCATGCTCTGCTATATTGTTGGTGACTTGGAAAGCCAGCTTAAAATACAGATGTGTGCTTTCTTGTTTTGGAGATATCAACACCATCCCTGCTCCTGCAGTTTCCCTTAAACATGCTCCATCAAAAAACATCTCCCAAACCTGACTTCCTTGCTCTCCCAGGGTCTGGACTATTGGTTTCTTAAGCTGCATTTAGGCCTTCTGAGATTCTTCAATTTGGAGAATGCATGCCCCAAAGTTAGCGTCCACAACGTAGATAGGATGATTAGAAGGATTCTTCTCCTCACTGATGACGTATGCCAGTTGTGCCTCTCTATATAATCTCTTACTTTCTTCCCCAAAGACTGGGACAGTGGCATAAGATAGATCATTCTGTAACGTCCCACCTAGTCTCTTAATCCACCCTCTGGACAGCAGCATGCCAAACTTAGGGGGGACATCTGCTACCACAATGTCCATCATCATGCTCTTCATGGGCAGCTGAGTTAGGGTAACAGCTAAATCTTTGATCAACCCTAGACATTTCACCTTTCTTGAATCAAAGGAGAATAGATCATGATAAGGTCTGGTAATATCAAGGCCTAACTCTTCCATGACAGCTTTTGGCATCAGATTGTGGCTGGACCCCGTGTCCGGCAGGCAAATATGGAGGATTTTGTCATGAATGGTCAAGAAGACATAAAATGACAGTGAATTGTCATCAACAGGTTCAGTCATTGGGCTAAGCACAATTTCAGGTTTTTCATCTTGCAAATTGACATAGTCAGTGGAGTCTTACATGGCTTTCAGCTCAAGAGCATCAAGGATAGGCTTTGTAAAAACTTCACTCTTTGCAAGTTCTATCAAAGGCACATATATTTTTATCTTCTAGACTTCTTATTCAAAGCTAAAAGGGGAAGGGGACTTGTCAGGAACTCTTACCTCTTGAGTTTTTGCTTTGAGGATGACTGGGTCAGCTGCTAGCCTTTTCTATTAGATGTTTTGACGCTCTGTAGGAATAATAGCTCTTTGGGCGAGGTTCTCCTTGACATTGCTTGGTCTTGACCTCATATTATATATTTAATGTTCATCAGTCTGCAGAACAACCTCTCTGTCCCACTCTTGATCGGTTTGGTCCTAGAGTAATGATTCTTCATAGGCAACCAATGTCAAGAAGGCAACACTACCCTTATCTTCCATGCAATGGATTTCATCCTCTTCTTCAAACTGCTCCTCCTCCATGTCCCACGTTTTGGAAAGGAACCTTAACCTTTTGTTCTTCACCAACTTCTTTTCCCCTCTGAATGATCTATAATTGATCATTTGCTCTTCTAAAGGAACTTTGGTTTCTAGGAGCAAATGTGTTTGAAAGCCTTACCTTTCCAGAGCTCTACTCAACCTTCAGCTTGGATACTTCAGTAGCCAATGACTCATCATTTTCGTCATTTTGTCTAACTTAGGTTTTGAAGATGAAGTAAAGGAAGAAGAAGCCTCACCTCTCTGCCTCCTTCTATCATCATGATCTTTGAGCTTTTCAATAGCCATGATATCAGATTCTACCTCTAGGGTTGCATCCTGCATCTCAGCTAGAGTGGCACATCTTCTTTGACTCAATAGCAGGCAAAAATCTAAGTCAAAAGAATTAGCATAAGTGAGTTTGGTAGAGCTAGGGGTAGGCTTTACTTCCGCTGGCATCTT
>APFE031054968.1:1077-14315 GCA_000404065.3 Pinus taeda
AGATAGTGATGAAGTGTTTCATCTTTTGAAAAGAGTCCTAATGGTCTTTTTCTACATGCTTGACTTGAAGGGTCATTTGTTTAAAGGCATGTTTTGCGTGCTTGTTATCTAGTCCATCATTTGTATGCAGATATAAGACATGGAGGTGTTCACAAGATGTGAAAATCTGTTTCTTTCGTTGAAGCAGGTGTTTATTCCATCCAGTTGTTGTCTGTATTTATGTTGTTGTTAACAGTTGTTGTTGACAGCTTGTCAAATAGATACAAATGAAAGTTTTGTGGACCAGATGAACTTCACATTTGTTTGAGCCACCTTGGATCAATGATCAAGGCAAAGAAGCTCAAACTATCTTCTATGACCATCTCAGCAGAAGTTCTGCAGGAAGGCAAGGAGGAAGACAGTTCTTCCCAAATGTAATGATCTGGGTAAGTTTATGAGGAAAATAGGGCAAAAGAGAGGGATAAGTGAGGAAAAGATGTAGGTAATGATGGATAATTAGGTGCAAGTTAGAGGCTCTACATGTAGGGAGGCTGAGAAGAGGGTGAGTCACTCTCATTTACTGTTCAGTTCAGTAAATCAGTCTTTTGGAGACCAAAAGTTCTTTAGTGGGAAGGCGTGATCCAAAAATGGATCCTGAATAAACCTCTAAGTCTAAAAGAATTCATATAAGAGGTAAAGGGTGCTAAATAGCACAAATCCTTTGTAAATCAGAGGAAAATGAAAGTCACAGGCTGCTCTCAGAAATAGTGTCATTGCAGAGATCTCTTCATTTTGAATCCAACGCAACTTGAATGGGCGAAAACGGACTTCAGATGCAGAAGTTATCGCATGCAGAAGATGCCCAGTTTCTTTGGAAAAAGAGGCAAATCTTCAAAAAAATAGCCTAAAAGGCTTTATGAAGAAAATCGCATCGGAGGAGGTCAAAGGCAGGTTTAAGCAGAAAAGGGGAAACCCCTGATCGTTGATCCCTGACATATCGGGTTGGAGGCAGACAGGCGATGTTGCATAAGGACCAGGCCGAGCGATAAGCTAATCGCCGATATCGGCGGATCGCAATCGGCAATGCCATATGGAAAGACCTTGGGCTCATGCGATTGCAACTAGTCGCATCGCAATATCGCATCGGAGCTATGCAAAGACGCATATATATATATATATATATATATATATATATATATATATTATATATATATATATATATATATATATATATATATATATATATAACGATAGTTGATATATTTTAAAATACACCCAAAGGCATTTTCTATGTAATTTCACATATTTTGTTTAGTAAACGAAAAGCGAAGGAATGCGCTGATGCAATGAATTCGAACCCGAAAGGGTTTCGAAATGTAAATGAATAATATTTCAAATGTGCCATAAGGCCATTGTGCGGGAATTTGCAGTTTTTAATGTATTCTAAAATATAAAGTGGAAACTGTGAAACATGGGCGTTGTGACTTGCCATACGTGATTTCAGGTGGACCTGATAGGGATATAGTGCGCATCTATGAAGATTTGAAGTCTGGTGAACAATGTTATCTACAAATTTTTCCCGTGTTTAGTGTATTTTCCTGTGTAGGCCGAGAATGCCAAAATTTGGGGATTTCAAAGGCCGGATGGCCCCTTCCGTTACAGAGCCAGGTGGCAGTCGAATAGACAATGTGCACGGAAGCCAAAGAGCCACAAAAGGATGATTGCACACAGAGAAATGACTGGGGTAGCCAAAAAGACGGAAGCTCACCTCAAAGGAGGCAGAGAGCTCAATTGAGAGCAAGCTGAATGCTGAAAGTAGTTGCAGAGCCGAGAGGGCAGAGAGAGTTGAAGAGCTACTGCACAAAGCAGCTGAGGGAGCCTTTGGGGTGACTTGAAGTTCAAGTGAAAAGCCAGAGAGCTGAAGGTTGCAGAGGGCCAAGAAGCCAAAGCCAAAGCCAGAGCCAAGAGCAAGAGCCAAGAGCCAGAGCCGAAGAGCCAGAGCCAGAATGCCGAGAGCTTCAATAACCAGGGATAAAATGATTTCTAAACCCATCGTTTCTATGTAAAACAGTGGAGTTGAGCCAATATCTTGTAAAAAGGACCTTGCCATAATCCCAGAGAGCCTAGTTGAGTTGACTAAAGCTCACGGAGATGTAGCCCAAGAGTTTTGGGTGAACTCCTAATTAATTTGTTGTCTTATGTGTGTGTGTCATTTTTTGCATTAGCATTTATTGTATGTATTTACATATCGGCATACACAACAGATTTTAAAGCACATAAACAACCAACAATAAATATAAGCATACGCCTTTATTTCAAGCATATTATCAATTCGACATTGGTTAATCATAAGGACTTGGGATTATTTAAAGCTTTGGAAGTGGGAGAGGTTCTTGTAAGTTAGGCAAGAAGCCTAAGTGCCCCATTTTCATATCACCTCCTCTATATACGCTGAGAAGAGGGTGCTCCCACATCCTCTCGTGCATCATCCAACAATATGTCAGCCTCTCTAGTGCACTTTCTTCCCTCTCTGGAAAACTCTGCCTGAGTGGATGTCTCCACTCTCGGAACCTCTTCGTGTGGCTGCTCCACATCAATCTGAGGCTCCTCAACTTTAGGAACAAAAATTCCTCCTCCGCATGCAGCTGAAGCTCCCTCTCAAGGGATACTCGCATGGCCTTCTCCTCATAAAACTTGACATCCCTGCGAACCACTGTCATCCGACTAGTTTGCATGTACACCCGATAGTTGTGGGGAGTATCAGTGTGCCCCAACACTGTTGTTGGCTCAAGCTTCTTCCATGCATCTTTGGTCACATGGCAATAAACTGATGACCCAAAAATCCTGAAGTGACCAATGTCTGGCCTCTTACCAGAATAAGCTTCCTCTAGTGTTTTACTCCCAAGTATCCGATGTGGACTACGATTATGAACATAAACCGTTGTGTTGCATGAAACAACTCACAAGTGTAGTGGTAGGCCCTAATCATGTAACATTGCCCTTGATGCCCCTACTATGCTCCTGTTCTTCCTGTTGGCAACCCCATTCTGTTGAGGGTTATGAGGTGTTGTCAACTCTCGTTTAATCTCGTTTGCTGCACAAAATTTCTTAAACTCATTGGAGACATATTCTCCATTGTTATCACTCTGTAGAGATTTAACCTTCTTGCCTGATTCTTTCTCAACCAATGCTTTGAATTCACAAAACTTTGTGAATGTATGATCCTCTCTCTGCATGAAAAATATCCAACATTTACGAGAATAATCATCTACAAATATAACATAATACCCGTGTTTGGCAGTGGATATTGTCGAGAATGGTCCACACACATTTGAATGGAATCTCTCCACAATAGACTCTACTCGACTATCTCTATCTCCAAAGGAAGACTTGGGTGTATTTTCCTAAAGTACAACCCTTGCATGTATCAACTTGCTCAAGCGTACCTTTGGGAAGATCGGTAGAGATTTGCTACAATATCTTCAAAGCCCCATGATGCAAGTGGCCCAATTGCCTGTGCCACAACTCGCCGACGTCTCAGCTCAACGTCTTTTCCACTCTTGAACTCACAGCAGCACAATCCTCTACCTTTATCTTATAGAGATTCTGAACTTGATTCCCTATCTTCTTTACTTGACACGTGGCTATGTGTCGAAGGAACGCCTTTCCTTTTGAAAAGATCACATCATAGCCTCTATCCTCAAGCATGGCAACGGATACCAAGTTCTTCATCAGTCCAGGTAGATGCATAACATTCTTCAAGGTGAGTGGAGTTGCATGCTCCCTCTGAAAAGTAATAGAGCCCACACCAGTAACACTATACTTTCCGCCATCACCCATCTCGATATGCATATTGAGATATTTCTCCTTCACTTCGTTGAATAACTCTTTCTCTCCAGTCATGTGGAAAGAGACTCCACTGCCTAAGTACAAACAACTTCCCATCATTGAAGACACCATGCATGCAATGAGGGAAAAGTCCAATTCGAATTGGGAGGCCAAAGCCTCACTCTTCGCTCCTCCTGAGGACTTCTCCTCGGACTTGTTCAATGGACAATTTATAGCAAAGTGAACCATCTTGTGATAACGAAAGCATTTGACTTTCATCATGTCCTTCTTCTTACCTCCATGATAAGAATCTGATTTGGACTGAGAAATTTTACCTTTTCTCTTCCTTGCCTTAATCAGTAGGGCACGATTCTCTTCATCATCAGTCTTTAATGAAGAGCCATCCCTAGTGTTCCTCCTGATCTCATCCTGCATCAAATCCGACCACAGTTGTTCCCAATGTGGAAGCTTCTCTTGACCATTGACAGAGTCCTAATAACTATTCCAACTCTTTAGGAATCCAAGAAGAACAAGGCTTACCATATCCTCCTTGAAAAGTGTGATTCCAACACTTCCAAGTTCATCTCGACATTGAGTGAACTTGGTCAAGTACTTTGGAATCGTCTCGCCTTTCTCCATCTTGATTTTACGAAGTTTATCTTTCAGTGCCAACTTCCTTTGATCACTGCTATTATGATACAAGTCCGTCAATGTTTTCCACATAGCATGCGAAATTTCCTTGCCATGGAGACTCGAGACAATGTGGTCTCAAACTCCCTCAAGGATCATTCGCCTTGCCTTTGCCACACACTTCTTCCATTCGGCCAAGTTCTATGCATCCATAGCTGCTGGCTTGGGGACTTCTTAATCAATGAATTCCTTCATGCCATTATCTTCTAGCACAACCTCCATCATGTTGCTCCAAGCTATAAAATTTTAGCTGCCTTCCAAGGCATACTCAAGCCTCAACCCATGGAATGCCATTTCCTATCCTGAAGTATGTATGCAAATTCGACTTTCACCTGTAACCCAGAAACTCAAAACTTCGAAATCTCCTTTAGAGAGCTGATTGTAAATCAATGATATCTCCCTCACCCACAATCCAATTCGACCAATTTTTTTTTTTGAATTTGGTTATATTTTCCCAAGGAATCAAAATCTGCAATTTGTTTTTGAAAATTTTGCACAGAAATTCTCAAAACTTCTTTGCAAACTCTCGACCAAAAAAACAATCTTGCTCTGATACCATGTAGAAAAACCTGTAGATTCACAAGCTAATGCAATTTTCTAAATTAAGAGACAAGAATCTACTTCTCTCTTTACATCAGAAGCCCATAAACATCGAGCAAACAATAATCAATAGAGGAAGGGAATTAAAGGCACATACCACAATAAATATCCGGGGAAAGACATAGCTCAAAACCCATCTATCTCTTTTGTATTAATAAGGGAAATCAAGATGAAATTACAATGCTTGTTCTCTCTAGAACAATCCCATCAGTTTGCAAATTCAATATCCAACTCATACGCAAGCTCAAGGCCAAAGCTTGACCTCTTCACAAGCTCTCCAAGTCTTTATTCCAATGTGTAATTCCTATGAAGGATAACTTGTATTTAAATGGAAATAAAGCCTCTAAAAATAACGCAATCCCTGAAGGATCATTTCCTGATTGCATGCACTATCAACATGCATGAGTTTCTTATGGTGGAATCTTCAGTTAACTAGAGTAGCACTAATTAGGTCACTAGTGTCTCAAGTGTGTTTACTCACTACTAGTTCCTAAAACTGATTGGAACTAATTTAATTAGACTTAACTCAATAAATTGAATTAACTAATTACAACTCATTCATAACTCATCCTTAACTCCTACAAGTTAGGGAGAACATCTAAATGTCTTCTAAAAGACTTCCAATTCGAATTTCCTAAATTAATTAAACTTAATTAACTATTTTCAAATTGCTATGAGAAAAGAATTCTATTTTAACTCACAGTTTAATTCAAGGACAAATTAAACTGGAATTTCTTGTTGCCATTTCTCAACAATGTTGAGATTGCAAATAGTAAATGAATTACACTTATCGATCACCTTCAAAGCATAATTATGACTTGTTAAGAAACCACCCCTATAACAATGTTATTTAACTTAAACTGTTTATGGTGAAAATTTCCCCATAGTCATAGGACACAATAATAAATTACGCTCGTTAAGGTTTTGTATATGAAAAAGCAAGTTTTGTGGACTTTCTTAGGCATATCAAGGGGCAATACTTACCAACTTTTTGCAAATAGGGTAGCAAGCTAAGAGAACTTTACTTTAAGGGAAATCACTATGGTTAAACATGTTTGAATTAAAGTTGTATCTAGATGGATGATCTTCCCAAAAAGTCATGGTTACAAAGTGTAAATGCTATATGTGATATAATTATTGCTATATTGTTCATTTTGTAACTTTCAATCTCATTGTTACCTTCTAAACTTATGTGATATAATAAATACTAAATGAACACTACAAGGAAAACACTTTTTAGTCGAGGTTTTTGTGAAGATTTCTAATATTATAAGGTTAAACAAAATGATAAAAACAACCTCCACTATTAGTACTAAAGGTTTTAACAGAACAAAAACATCTAGACATATTTCACACTGTGCTTACATTGGTAAGACATATTGATGCAATACTTGTGTTTATAATGCAAAAACGAGGAATGTACTAATATGCACTAGTATATTAAAATCCCAACATTAATCACCAAAGCATATGCCATATTTTAATCACATTTGCGGGCATTTTAGATATTCAAAGCACTATAGAACTATGTCAATGATAGACATTGGTGCACTACATTTATGATATGCATCAATGTTTGTATATGCTATAAAACCTTGCGTGTATTTTATATACCAAAAACATGGATGCATACATCATACATTAAAACAATAGTGTGTATAACAACTTGCATGTTATAAGTTCTTAGAACATAAAAGATAGTTATAAGCAATTTCGTGACATATGAATTCAAATGTTGAAAACCTGCATTATAAAAATACAATAATAATCAAAGTTCCATGATAATCCAAATTTCATTATTAAAGAAACTCCACCTTCGGTAAACAATATAAAATGTTTTACAAAATGAAAGATACACAGATTATGATGGGTTTTCCCACTTAGAAACATACCACAAGATGGTTGGAACATACCACAAGATGATTTAAACCTAGATGAGTTTTTAGTAGTGATATGTTTTAAGAAATAATTTATTTCTAACATCCATGAGGCTAAAAATAGCCTATGAGACAAGTCGCCTGAAGATTTTGCATTTAATCCCTTTTCTAGTTCAACATAATGATGAGTGCCCCCAACTTATTAATTATCCTCTCACTGAATAAATTATTCCAAGAACTTGCTGTCACACTATTTGCATATTTGTCCTTACCATCCTTAAAGGCTTCACATTCTAAAACAAAATGTTTTTTGTTTCCACTTTTTTTTTAGTCTTTTAAAACATCCAATTTCACAACAAAGTTGGTGGGAATTAATTCTTAACTAAACAATACAAATTTTAGCTCTCGATAATAAACATGCTTTTTTTTTTTAATGAAGATTGAATTTTTTTTGACTCTCCATAATATACTATGCTACGCTTTAGAATGATGATTAGAAATAAGATTCAAACTCTTCCATATAATCCTTTTTCTTTCTCCCTATATCCCTTTACATGTAAATATCCCTTTACTTCATCATTTGATATTTTGGTGAATGCACGTCTTCTTTCTTAACGAAGTTTTGAAATTATTTAGCACTGAGAAAGGTAATTCAAACTTGAATAGACAGCGCATGTTCAGCGGATATTTGTCCATTTACGTGTCAAAATCCAACGTGTTCAAAAGTTCCACGATTCCAGCGACGCCGAAGAAACCCTAGGGTTTTGGTATTTGAAACCCTTGCGTCTATTTTTCTCCTCCCTCTTCCCCATACCGTGCAGCATGTTCAGCGTATATTTGTCCATTTACGTGTCAACATGCCATCCATTGGATCAAATCCAACGTGTTCAAAAGTTCCACGATTCCAGCGAAGCCGAAGAAATCCTAGGGTTTTGGTATTTGAAACCCTTGCGTTTATTTTTCTCCTCCCTCTTCCCCATACCGTGCAGCGACAGCTTAATCGCTCACTTGTCAACCGACATAACCTCGACATAATTTTCATTGAAAATCCAAAGCTGAAGTTTTCGCAGTCCGATTTCGTGGTTTTAAGGAGGGTTTAGAAGAAAGTTCAGCAGTCGGTGTTGTTGTCGTTAATTGGTATGGAGGTCCAAGTCCCAGAAATTAATCTATCTACAGGGATGGGCACTGCCTCTGACAAAGAGGTTCTCTCTGTTGCCAGATTGTGGATTCGCCAGTCTCTGACCTCTGTTTTACAGGTATGCCATTTCTGTTTTACGATGTAAAATACGAAGCGTCATGTTAAAATCGATCGAGATCAGATAATCTAAAAACATCTCGTTAGCCAAATACGAGAACAATCGTCGTTGAATTGTTCAATGCAAAGTAGAAGAAGAATCGAATATAATTTTCACCTGGTAGGGTCAAAAAACACCTTCAAATCTGTACAAGGTTCTTATTTTTCTTATATACACCCATGTGCTCATGATAATCAGATAGCAATATTGTTTTTATTCCTCCCTTTGACAATGAAATAAATCGAAATACGCGTACGGCCAATTTATTGTTTAGAAGGGCTATTAGAGTAGCCACATCAAGTCTAACTTATAGACATTAAAATCCATATAATGTATGAAAACTGCCAGAGATCATTCCTAAACGACGAAGCGGTACAGTTTACACAAAAAATAAAAGGAATTAAAAGTCCAAATACTAAAAGGCCATATAGGTGAGTATATCTTACTAATAGAAATGTAACAGATAAAGATCACACGGTCGCTGGAATCAGACCCGAGGCAAGTTTATCGTTCTTATTGTTATCAGGTTACCCTACCAACCCCTCCATCTAGAGTTCTGGTTCCAGCATTAACCACCTAGCCATAACTCGTGCTGCTTTTTGCCTTTGAAATCAACGGTTAAATTGTTGGAAACTTGAGCTGTGCTGGAGGACTGGGTGGCCAGCTATTACAGTACCCTCGGTGTTCCCTCACGGCCTGGCTAGCACAATGATGAGGGTAGCCACTGCTGCATTGGGACTGTTGTGATTCGGCAGATGGAGCTGGGGGATCTCGACTCATTATAGATGGAGCCACCCCCCATAATTAATTTCTTTTACAGTTGAAGTATTAAACTTATACCTTCTCCAAAATAGTTGCAAGTTCAAGGTCAGCTGCAGAGTACGACTTGGCCAAGATAAGGCAAATCAACTAACTTCTAGGAAGTTGCCACACAAGCAGTTATGACTGGCAAGTTTGGGAGGAAGAAGGTCGATAAGTCTTGGCAAAACGGTTGGTATTTGCTGAATGCAAAATGGTCATAGTCCTCGACTCATGATCCCCTGCTTCAGTTTTGGGAATTGCTTTCATAGAAAAAGGAATGGATGAAGATTGCTGCTGGAAAAAGGAATTGTATATTGTGACTAGTGTAGTGTTAATTTTAGCTAACAATGGTATGTTCTATGCTTTGCACAATTATTTCAATGTCCTTTTAACAAACCAATGATAATATCTAATTTAGTTTCTAATAGCAATGACATTAAACCATAAATCACATTGACAATAACTGTAGATAGATCATGAACAATAAAATGCAGAAGACAAGCCAAGACACATCAGATTTGGCGAATGCTAGGAAAAAACCCTAAGATGGGAAAACCCTTGGATCATTTTTTTTTATTATATCAAATGTTCAGCAGAGAGTACAAAATTCAAAATTGACTTGCCAAATCAAAATTAAAACAACCATGTCAAATCTGTAGTCAACAATAGTCAAATTTTGCCCTAACCAGAAAGACAACGCTGGTCAATAAAACAACAAACAACCCACAATGTAGTTCAGTCAAACCCAGTCAAACTCAGCCAAGGTTTGATCTTCATAATGACATATGTAATTGTGATTTTATGTAATTGATGAAAAGAAGAAAAATAAAATTATTGTTGTAATGCTTGTCTCGTGGTTTTCATGAGCAAGGAATTTTATTTTTTAGTAATGGCTCCCATTGTGAGCCTCTAGGATTTGTCATCTAGTCATAAACGTCAAATTGAGTTAATGTCATGTATGAAGGACCCTTCTTGGGCATGTTAAATTTTGTATGTCATTAAATAAAGTATGAAAGCCCTCAAAGATAAGCACAAGGCCTCTCCTACAAGTCTGCTTCAAGAAGAATAATAATATCTTCACCAAAGGACACGTCGACTACCTACATGTCATGTCGGCTAATTAGCATGGGCAACAACTATAAATAGGGCAACTCGGCCTTATTTCAGAGACATAATTTCTGTGATGAATTTCGTCTGGAATAGAAAGTGGTGCGAAGGTCAGCGAAAGGGAGTCTCCTAGCCAGCGTGAAGAAAGAAGGAAGATTGAAGTTTTCTTGGGTCTGTTTTGGGCTAAAATACACTCCACACGTGTAAGGTTGTGCTGTCACCTATTGTAGATAGGGCTGAGGTATTTCAATTATCATAAGAAGGTAGTTTTGGGAAAAGAACAAGTATATCCTCATGTTGAATTGAGGAAGGACAATCTCCTAGTCAAGTGTAGAAGGAAGATATCTCCAAACAACTCACACATGAGAATTGCAAGGGTATAAGATAAGTCGAGGTTGCAAATCTGTGGATGAAACCGAAATTGCAGTAGCGCAGATAGTTTGACTGCGTTGACGATAGGAGAAGGAAAGAGCAACAAGTTTGTTTCAAGAAGGATTTCATCAAGGAAGTTTTGTGACCTGGTCTTGGAGTGGCAAAAAGGTCTAGGGTCTTGGTCTTGGTATTCGTCAATTGGAATCTCTATAAGAAGAAGAATTTGTTCGGGTTTTCCTCTCAAGAAGGAGAGGTTTTGGCCCTGGCTGATACCCTATATCCTGTGTCCCTTGTCTCTTTATGGTTTATGCATTGGTAGCTGTTTGATGAAGAATAACACTATAATAATATAAATAAAGAAGATCCTATTCTAAGAAGTAAAAAGCACTCACACGCAGTTTTCAATAGAGGAGAAATCACCAAAGCTTGATGCCCTAGATTTCTCAACATGGTATCAGAGTTAAGGTAGCAAAGTCAAGAAAGGGCATCTTATCAAGGGACACTCAAGGATCAAATCTCGAGAAAGGCATCAAAGCGAAGATCATCTTAAACTCAAGATCTAAAGAAAGCTAGATCAAAAGGCGTTGTCTCTCGTTGAAGCAAAATTCCTGCTAGATCATCTCTCTCTCTCTCTCTCTCTCTCTCTGAGATTAAGGATCATTATTGAAGAAAACTATCTTCATCAAGGAGAAGTTTTCTATTCTCTATATCATCATCAACATTAAGAAAACAACAAGGAGAAGGAGCATCCTATCAAGTAAATATATTTATGTCCACATCTGAATTTGTCAAAATGTCTTTTTGCAGGGACAAACAACAAATTGGTTGGGTCTTCAAACTATCTTGCATAGAAGAAAAGGACATATCTGAATCTCATTGAAAATGAGGTTATGAAACATGTCAAAGTATTTATCACTAAAACAAGAAAGGAAGATGCTCAAGCTCTTGCAAAGTATATAAAAGGGGAAGTTAGGGCTCAAAGGATTCTCATAGAATCCATCAAGGATCCCCTCATCCCATATGTATCTAAACTCAAAACTTCAAAAGAAATCTATGACAAACTGGTAGAGTTGTACTCCATAAGCACTGTTGGAGAAGTCATCTCATTAAGGCAAAGACTTTAGAAGCTGAAGATGTCAAGGAAAGATGGAATAGTCTCATACTTTGAGGATATCTAAAATCAGAGATCAACTACAAGATCTGGGAGAAGTCATGTCTGATAGAGAAATGACTACATTTGTATTAAATGTACTACCAAAGGAGTGGGGTAACTTTACTTCAAGTATTTATGGGATTAAAGAAGCTACTTCATTCCAGGATCTATGGTCACTGTGCAAGATTGAAGAATCTAATCTAAAGGCCAAATCTGATGTGGGAGCAGGTGAACAAAATCAAGCTTATGTTACAATGACAAGAAGAAAAGGAAAATTTGGGAAGTCTAGTTCTCAGAAAAAGAAGAAGGACATGTAAGATTCAATGCTTTGGGTGTCAAGAATATGGGCACTACAAAAGAGATCTCCTAAGACCAAGAAGGACAATAACAAAAGAGGAAGAGAAGAAACCCATATCACCAATGAAATAGAGGAAGTTGAAAAGAAGAAGTCTAAGAAAGAGTAAGTAAGAAATCTCTATTGCTGAGATAGTCTTCCTTACATAAGTTCTTTTCAGGTTCCTAAGTCTTTTGTTGAAAGATATGACTATTATGATTTACTAAGAAAATGATGATGCATCATGGCATCATAGAAGCATTGAAATCAAGAGCTCGGGACATCATCATATAGAAGCATGAAAGATGGCTGGAATCTATGGTAGTCAACAATGAAGGATATAGCTCTTGTAAACCTCATTGTAAACCTAAGTGGCACTTATGGAAAAGTAAAAGGTCATTCAGGTCAAAGCTCACCATACATCAGTCAAAAGGAAACATCTTCTAGATGGGAATATTCTAGATCCTCAAGATTCTCTGATGGAATCTTCATCGAAAGGTTCACTCTATGTTGCGGGGGAGCGCGCTCTCGATAAAAAAATTTCCGCACCCTGCCAAAATTGGGAGCGATATTGGGAGCGTCGCTCTCGTTGCTCTCGGAGCGAAAATTACAGCTTGGAAGCGATTGCTCCTGAGCTTTAAATTTTTGCTCCGGGAGTGATTCGACCGACGACGAGAGCCATCCGGCAGAAAAAAAAAAATCGCGGACGCCAAAAAAAAATCAAATTAAAAAAAAAAATTATGTTTTATAAACACAATGGGGCTAAAAAAATTTCATTATCACTTGAATGAGAGCAAGAGCGAAGGAGCGAGGAGAAGCGAGGAGCAAGGAGCAAGCTTACAAAGAGGTAAGTAACTTAGTAATTTAGTTAGTTTAGTTAGTTTAATTTAGTTAGGTAGTAATTTAGTTAGTTTAATTTAGTTTATTAACTATATTTAGTACACAAATCATGAATTTAAATTAAATTAATAAATTAAATTAATTAATCTAAATAAATTAAATTAATTTGAAGATTCAAAAGCCTACAAATATCAAACATCATGGACCCGGCTATATTTCTTGGCATTTTCCTTTTCTTGGTCCCTTTTATGGTTATTATGGTGTTGGAGAGTAGGGAACGGGGGGGGGCCAAAATGAAGAGGGGGATGAAGAAGCTGGAGAAAGTGGATTTGATGAAAACCCCGGTGAGGAGGAGCTGGAGG
>APFE031054974.1:6712-29602 GCA_000404065.3 Pinus taeda
TGCTAATAATTATTGTTAAATATAGATAAAAGTAAATTAATATTAAAAAATTCCTACATGGCATTTTTATTAATTTCTTGATTTTTCATTAGAAGATTACTTTTAGGCTTAAATATCCTCTAATTCTTGTACTAATGTAATCAAGGTGTAGCAGTGGTTGAATTCCCTCCATTGTATCTTGCATCATATCATAACATTCTTATGTATGTATGGATAAGAGTGTTAGGCACCAACTTGATGCCTCATGAATCATGTGAGTGATGTGGTGTTCTATATATATATGTGTTTGGATATTGCATTATTCCATGTTTGAGTTGTGTAATGTTTTGTATATCTATGTGGAGATTGAATTGCTACATTTACTAACATCTTTAGTTATCCCCTCCCTTATGGAATCATAGCCCCTTATAACTCTATCTTTGTCTATTTATAGTTAGTGATACTCTATTATTGTTAATATTTAAATACCTTTACATTGCTAAGCTCTTTGACCTTTCATCATGTACAAACATACACTATTAATCTCAAGATCAAAACCAAGGTATTATATATGTTATGTTGGGGAATCATCTAATCATGTAATAGACTTATTTCATGTTGTTGGAATCTAATGATATAGGAAGTTGAAGTTTCACTCAATTTAGAACTTTGATTAAATTTTCAATAGTCCAAGTTGATTTAGAATTGGGAAGAGTCCTTAGGGCATCATTTCACCATGCAAAAAACTTTGATTATGGTGGAATTTTAATCTATTTAAAAAAAAATTAGAATCTTATCATATTTGTAGTTAGAAAAATGGTATTTTTACTATAATATTATCTTACTTTATTATGTGCGTGGTACATGATCATGTAATAAAATGGAAAAACAAGTTTGAACCTATTTTTTAATGTAAAAGAAAGTGAAAAAGAAATTTCCAACCTTTTATTTTTAGTCCTTACCTCGCGAGGGACTATAGCAATCGCCTTGCGTCAAAATGTGTTGACTTTCAATATTTTTTCAAGTTTATTGCAAGTTTAGCCAAAGTTTGGAGAAAATGCTAATAACCATATTTTCTTGTAAATTCAAAAATATTTTTCTAATTTTCTAGTAATCTTATTTCTAATATTTTATTGGTTGAACAAGCTCTAATAGGACATAATTCCCCTAGTGGAGGGTGTTTTCTTTTTGGTATTTTTGAGTGCCTAGCAAATAATTTTAAAATCATAAAAAGGTTAATTGTTGAGTGGCCATTATGTCGATGAGTGCTTTGACACTAGCACCGTTATGTTACTGCACTACCCAATGATGCCAAAACTGACGCAATTGTAGGTCCTTTACATAGAGGAGGGGCAGGCGGGGGGAGGGTAATTGAATATACAATTCAATGTGGAGTGTGTGGGGGGGGATAAACGAATATCCAATTCATTATGAAGAGTTGGGGGGGCATTGAATGAAAACAAATTATGTTTCCTTGTGCGGAGCTTTCACTGTGTGGAGAAAGTTAAGCTTCCTATGCATAGTGAAAGGTCAGCAGAAAGAAAGTTAGCCTTCATATTCACCAGAGAAAGAAATATATAGTAGGCCATGGGACAAATCCATTATTTTTCTCCATGTGTTGTGAACAACCAAACGATGGCTTCTTCTATGCCCACTACTGAACCTGTTATGATTGCAACCTTCCCTTTTAATTTGCTTATGGCATGCAATTCATCAAATTAGAAGATCATATACAGTTTCAAAAAATTATTCTAAATGATTGTAAGCCAAATTAAAATTATAAATGGTTATTGTGATTTGTTCTCAGGTTGCAATTGCTATCGCTCTTCATTGTTGTCGATATTAGGAATATAGGCAACACTTGGATTAACTTGTTCATTAGACGCCATGGTTGGATTGGGCAACGAAATTGAAATTGGTTATGATGGATCAATTAGTGTTTTTCTACCCACCTATAGATGTTGTAGAACAATTAGGGACAATTTACAGAATAAGTTGGATGGATGTGTATTGTGTGGGTAGTGAACCTTACTTCTACATGCATAGATCAAGCTATGCATTCCATTGCATACTAATTTCTTGTTGAATAGCTCTAGTATCATCCAATTTAATATTTTAGTCCATTCATTCAAACTTCATTTCACTATATAATATGAGTACAATAATGGCAACTCACTAATGTATTGAACATCTAGACAATAATAAAGATTGCACTGAAATTCCAAGACTCGCCAAGCTAGATAGATGGATGATGTCATCAACGAGGTAAAGTTTCATTGTCATAAAACATTTTGGGAGTGTGTAGAAGTGTGGAGCTTTTCCCCCTCACACAATGAACTTCCTCCGCACTTAATGTCGAAATAACACTCACATGTAAAGTGCCATTAACTTATGCAGAAATTGGAAAGTGCATAGGAAGCTCATTGTGCATAGGAATTTCATATTTTTATTGGGTGAGAAAGAAAAATGGTTTGATTCATTTGAATGCAGGTAAAACAAGAGAATTGAGAGATTTCGAGAATGAGAGTTAAACTCATTATTGGGAAACAAAATAGTTTGATTAGAATGCATATGCCACAGGATATATGTCACACAATATGTCTCCAAAACATTTGTTTCCATACCCTTTGGAAAGTTTTGGTTGACTCTCCATAGCAGAGAATTATTCCAAAAAGTGAAAACATAATCAGATGTTGTTGCACCAGGGCTTTGAATCCTCCCGTGGTTGTCTCAAAGTGATATATATATATATATAGTTACCATATTGATTCCATTATTATCCTTCCCATAGGTGGAAAAGTCATTCTTTACAACGTTGGAGTTGTTGCATTCAATGGGGAGGCATTCTACAATAAGAAGGTTGGAAGATTCGAATTCAGAAATACGTGGCCCCAAAATCACAAGAGTGACACCTTGGCTACAAATGGATGATGTGATCTACCATAGCAGATTGGGATTTGCATATAACCACAACAAAAAATTCCCTTCAATTCATCTCAAGCAGAAGAGGATGATATATGTCACAACATATTGGAAAAATAGATAAATGAATCAATTCCACTAAATCTCTCTTCTAGGAGGCCCTCAATCACTTACAATAAACGATATCACATTGAACAATAGTGTCAACATATTCGCATGGAGTCTTTAATCTTTTTCCATGACTAAGCCAAAAACATGTAGGAGGTCGCAGCTGGGTTCAGGGGTGACATAGTGTCGGGAATGGCAGAGGGGAGTGACAAGTACTTATGCATATAGGCATTGGACCGATGAGAACAAACTATCAAAAAGACATGTATAATATTGAGGTGGTACAATATTTTTTTATACATATCACTAGTATTATTGCATATATCTCCATCATATGTTTGGTGACCATTGTTCCTATTTGTGTTTAAATTAGAGCACAACGTGTCATGTTGTTGAATACAAATGTGGAGTGCAGTTGTATAGGGAAGTAGCATTATCACAATGATGCCATGATCTCGATCATTTCCCTACCTTCACTGTGGAGAAACTTGATTCTCTTGGTGCAATTTATCATCTTTGGGTGATAATAAATATTATTGAATGGAACAAAAAGTTTTGTATAATTCAATAGCCATCATATACATACATTGACAAGTAGCACTAATCCCATAGCGCTATATAACATTGGCCTCACACATGGATATTGGTCACACATGTCAATAGTATAATTGTCATGTGTTGTATATGCATATAGGTATTATCTGTCCTTAAATTAGAGCAACATGAAAACATGTGTTTATGCATGGTTGCCTAGTCATCACTTGTATTGTAGTCTAGACACATATTTTAATATCATTCTTTGATGTGTTGATTATACTGGACGACATAGTAATAGAGATACTGAGACACCTAGGCATTAATGATAGTTTTGAAGACAATAGAAAATGAAAAAACAATAAAATCTTTAAAGACACAAGCAGAAGATTTCGATATCACCCCATCTTGAGGTTCATCAACCGTTTGAAGATTTCAAGTTCATTATGTGATTCTTTTTCATTGTGCTGAGCTAAGTTCATTGTATGGAGATGCACAATGAATCCATGAACTTCCACACAATGAACTTAAGAATTCACATTGAAAATATTTTGATTGGTGGTGGTCTCTACAAAACATATGAGGTCCTTTTGTGGAAATTGATTGTGTGGAGGTCCTTGTGTGAAAGTTAATTGTGTGGAGGACTTTTGGATAATGAACTTCTGCATAATGATTTTAATATATTCTTATTAATTTAAAAAAAATAGAATCAACATAACTATAACCATGGTATTCTTGAAATCAATTGGAAAACGGAACTTCACATTGTCTCCTACATTGTAATATCCTCTGGTCAAATCCACCTACAATGCAACTTAATATGAAATTAAAAGTGAAACGCAAGAGGCCATACAATACAATTCATAACCATCTTGTTACGATAATGATATTACTGAACCTCGGTTAGATAATTGTGTGAAGGTAAGGGGATGATAGATTATACATTTTCAGAAGCTCCATCAGAAAGGGTGAACTTTCTTCTAGATCAAGCAAAAAAATTAGCCTATCACCCATGGTTGACATGATCCTAATTCCCGATCCTCTTCTTCTAGTAGCTTCCCCACTTTGTCCTCGTTTTATCCTTCACATGATGAATTTTGATTGTTGGATCAACACCCAGGATTTCGTTCGTGGTTGTCTGTCATGTGAAGAATTCAAAATAGAAATTTGATCATTGATTTTGTGTTAAGATGGGGAAGATGGTGAAATCATCGAATAATCTATTATGTGCTTATACCCTATAATTACACTCAAATTCCTTCGTATTTTTCCCGGAAAAAGCATTTCTATTATTATAGTTCCTTTCCACTTCAAAACCTTAGGTGTGAAATCATACTATTTATTTTTTCATCTACAAAGAGGATTAAGATATTATATTGTTTATGTGTTATTATTGATCAGATCTAAGATGAAAAGCAGAATAATGGTGTTGTTGGTTATGATAATTTTCCTAGTCATTGCAATCTATAGTTGCACCACCAGGTTGCTGGAGAACAACATGTTTATTGTGCCAGCTAATCGCTTTTCCTTTGATACCAATCTCAGTTTTGTCGCCCATGCTCACGTGGAGAAGGATATGATACATTGTGATCAAGAGAATAGTCGTTGGAGTATCTTTTCAACCACCTCATCGAAGAGTTCCATGAACAAGATGAACAAGTTATCATTTAGGTTTAGTGTGACTGTTCAAAATATAAACAAGGAGGATGAACCATGTGCATCAATCCAAGATGAGGGTGTATTAGATTTACTGCCAAAACCAGAGACAATCTTAAATTAAATGTCAGGCCAATTTTGTGTAACTCTGAATGAATTGTGTGATTTGCATTAAGAGATTATTGATATATACATTGTGAGGGAGACTCTTGCAATTCAAATTCTAGT
Organism: Pinus taeda; assembly: GCA_000404065.3. Taxonomy (NCBI): domain Eukaryota; kingdom Viridiplantae; phylum Streptophyta; class Pinopsida; order Pinales; family Pinaceae; genus Pinus; species Pinus taeda. Next base: position 12,140 of record APFE031054974.1, read on the forward strand.
GTCCCTTCACCTTCTCTATTTTCCTATTTACATGAATTTCCTAATCCCAAATATTAGGTGTCAACATTACACCCCTTAATTTGAAGGGATGTTGGTGAGTCCAAGCACCATTCTAAATATTTTAAACTTTTCTCTTCCAAGTGTTTTGGTGAAGACGTTTGTAATCTGCTCATTTGTGGAACAATGGCATAGGTGAATAACCTTGGCCTCAACATGATGTCGAATTAGATGATACTTTGTATTGATATGCTTGGTTCGATCATGGAACTCTAGGTTCTTAGCCAACTTTATTACAGAAGTGTTGTCAATCAAAAGATGAGTAGAATGCACTTATTTCTCTTGTAAATCTTCAAGAATTTTCCTAAGCCACACAATTTCCTTCTTCGCTTCTATAGTTGGCACATATTCTGCCTCAATTGTGGAATATACCAAAACTAACTTTTTGCATGACCTCTAGGAGACATCTCCTGATCCAAGACTCATAAAATAACTTCAATTAGATACTCCATTTTCCTTATCTCCATCAAAATGTGAATCAGTGTATCCAATCAAGCTGAAGTCATCCACTTATGTATCCTTGATTCCAAAGTCTTTAGTTCCCTTCAAGTACTTTAGAACTCTTTTTGCAGCATACCAATGACCTTCACAAGGCTTTTGCATAAACCTAGAGATGACTCCAACAACAATTAAAATGTTTTTTCTGGTAATAATCAAGTAGTTGAGACTTCCTACGAGTTGTTTGTACTTTTTTGCATCCTCAAATTCATTTCCTTCTATGGATGTGAGCTTTAAATTCTATTCTATTGGAGTGGTCAAAGGATTGCACTCAACCATGCCAAATTTGTCTAATAAATCTCCAGTGTACTTATTTTGAGAGAGGAATATAAATTTCATAAGTTGGTTTGCTTCAATACCAATATAGTAGTGAACATATTCGAAATTTGTCATTTCAAAACCTTTCCTCAATTCTTTCTTAATGGATGCAATGTGATTCTCATTGTTCCATGTCATCATAGGATCCACTACATACACCACAAGATATACAATTGTTTTTCCAACTTTCTTGAGAAACAAAGTTGCATCATCAAGATCATAATGTTTGGGTAAATTTTAAGGATGGAAATTTATCTTAAGATTTAGAAACCTTGGCGAATCTTACTGGTCCCTAAAATGCAAATTGTAAACTTTTTTGGTGATATTTTTGTAGAAATATTTAGATTTCCAATTATTTTATATTAGTCGATATAATATTTTGGTGATTTTTAAGGTAAAATAATGGTGTACTATAGAATTTGGGAAAATCATTTTAGAAAAAAATGGAAATTGGCAAATATTTTTTTGGAAAAAGCATGGAAAATTAGCCCACATGCGAATATTAGCCCCTGAAATTTTCCCTGATAATGTTTTAAATTCAATTTCAGAAAATGCTCGGTCAATTTCTCGTACTAGGCTCGTGGTGCATACTTGATTCCATACAAGCATTTTAAAATCTTACATACTTTGTGCTCATATTCCTTCACAACAAATTCTTCTGGATGAGATATAAAAACATTCTCTTTGATATCTCCATTAAAGAAAGCAAATTTACATCCATTTGATGGACTTTCCAACCATTCTAAGTGTCAAGGCATAAAGAGTCTGTATGGTAGCCCATTTTGCTGTGGGGGAAAAAGTCTCCTCATAATCAACCCCTTCCTTCTGTGCAAAACACTTTGCCACAAGCATACATTTATGCTTTCTAAGTGAGCCATCTGCTTTATACTTATTCTTGAAGACCCACTTGCAGCCCATTTTTTTGGTTCCCAATGGACGATAAACTAGCTTAAAGATTACATTCTTTATCAAAGCATCATATTCTTTATGCATCACATTTTTCCATTCATCATGAGAAGCAGCTTCTTTGGAGGAAGTTGGTTCAAAATTTATAGACAAATTTAATTCACAATCATAAGAAACAAACATATCAACAGGTGAATCTGAATCATCTACATCACCTCCATTTTGTCTAGTAAAGCTTCTTGTCCCTGTATTTCCAACCTCATTGGAACACATATTTTCAAGTGTATTTGTGATTCATTTTGGAGGACCTTTTTGAGATGGCCTAGGTTATTAAGTTGACTGAGATGGGGCTAAATCAAGATTTAACATCAAAATTCTCTCAACCACATCACTCAAAGTGTCTTCTTGATCAATGGATGGAGTTTCATGAGGGGGAGAGAGTGTAACACCCTCCACCCACATCTACCCAAGTAACTAGACAACTGGGATAAACATGAGATGAGAGGATACTATGATTGGATTTGACCTCTTATGTGACCTTAAGGAAGTGGAATGAATCAAAACACCACATGTAGTCATCCAACATCATATTTAGAATCCTCAGGAGACATGCCAGTCACTTAGATAGCATGTCCCTAGGTCTCACTGATGTTCTGACATATTAGGCCTCAATCACTCCCATGCTATAGGCAAGATAGCATCCATAAACCCAAATTCTCTCTCACAATATTTCCTGCCAGTGACCAAAGACTAAAATTTCCAGTTCTGTGCCAACAACCCAAGGATCTAAGCTAGTTTTTCAGTCCCAAATCCCAGGTCACTACCCAGAATGGAGTGATAGCTTAAAATCGGAAAAAATACAGGGAGACAATGATGCAAAAGCAATAAGTTGAACAAGATTTTAACCAGACCCCTACCAACCATGACAAGAATTTCATCAGACATATCATCAGCATGTAACCTACATGTATAAACAACATAATTAAGTGTAGGGATCTCATACTTATCTGAGAATCGCTATGAACCATTGTTCCCTCATGTCATTTTCTGCATTATCATCTATTATGTCATAGACACATTATCCATTCATATACAAGTAAAAACATGTTGATATCCATACATAGTTGTTTTCATAAAACATACATATAAACAACATAATAGGAATAGAAATATCATAAACATATCAATCATAAAATCCACATATACACCAGTACATTTACACATGAAAATCAAGGCAATGAATTTCTCATTAATGAATGCAATCAACCAATCGTACATGGGACTACCAAATTACACCCAACCATAGAATGGTTGAGCCAATTCTCTCTTTAGCCAATCACCCCCATGCCATATCCCAAGCATGAATGTGGGACTCATAGAACACACAAAAAATACCAACAAGCATGGATGCCACCAGACTTCTCTACCTAAACCATGAAGAATTTGAGTGCCTCCTAGTCTCTCAAGCTTTACCACAATCCACAGTTTGATCCAAGGATCACTGGGCCCTACACCGAGACATACTCTCTATGCTTTACCATACATCCCATCCTGGGACAACTAGGCCCAATGCAGAGAAAATTCACCTCTTAGCTTTATCGTATATCCCGCCATTCATCGGCAATGATTCCTAGACACACAATATGGGTTTACTGCAACCCACAATCCAGTTTAGGGGTTACTAGGCCAGTGGCGTTACCATGACCCACAATCTGGTTCAGGGACCACTAGGTAATGTGTTTGTTAACTTATAGATCTACCCCGCTCATCTTCGAACCCAATCTGGCCATCCCACATTAACCGAGTGTGAGAACCCATCTCATCAAAGTTATCAGGAAATGGCAAGGCTAGGCTAAAGAACATTGTCACACCTGGAAAAAACCATGCCATGATAGAAAAGAACCACATGAAATCCCATGCATGAAAAACCTAGCAAGGACAATACACATACAATTCAATACCTGCAATGAAACCTGTTGTAGTTGCTTGATCCTACCTTTCCCTACTTGATCTTTGCTTCCTCTTGCCTTATTTTCCTTCCTTGCTCCAATGCCAAAGTTGCTCCAAGAAAACTCTGAGTGTCCAAGAGTATGAGAGAGAGAAAGAATAATGAGATAGTTCCAACACTGAGCTAAAAAAAGGTTACCAACTGATCCTCAAAAGCCTTTTTATGAATGAGGCCTCTATTTTCTTCATTTTCCATTATTTTCCTTCATTTTCCTCCTCACATGCAACCTGTGACCTTTCACCTCTTTTTTCTTCTAGTTTCCATTATTTTCATAAATAATTGTGCCAAAAGTTCCATTTTGCCTTTCCAAATCCTTTGCTTTATCCTTTTCCAATTTCCTTAGCCCTAAAAAAACAAATGAACACCCCTTAGGATGTCTTGCCCAACATTCAGCTTGGAATAAGTGTCTTGTCAACAGTGGTTATTGTTTTTAACTTTTATTACATGGAATTTTCACCAGGGTCGTTACGGAACCCTCCCCCTTGGGGGAAACCATCCTCGGTGTTCAATCACACATAGACCTCAGCAACCCACTGAAAGAAGAAATATTGCTCATGGATATTTATAACATAGCTCGATGCAGTATTTATAATGAGAGACCAGCTCAAAACAAAACAGCATGACAACATGTTGCATACAAGAGCTTTATAGCATAGCTCATTATGGTATTTACAATGATCATCTTGTTAAGTGCCAACCCAAATGACATCATAACATCATGATAACATAACCACATGATAGCATAGGAACATGACAACATAATCATAATGACATGACATCCATACCACTTAGTGGATCTTTATAAATTAGCTCATGGCAGTATTTACATCCATATACATATGTACATATAGAGACCACCAAAAATATAAACCAAAAATATACCAAATCATCTACCAAAACATATATCAAAACATATACCAAACACCATATATAAGCATATACCAAAACACCATATCAAAGCATATACCAAAACACCGAGTCAGAGTTGCTTTGCCTCAACCAGAAAACAAGGAAGGATACATAGCCTGTATCTAATCTACCATCTCCCATGTAGCTTCATTCGGCCCAAATTGCTTCCAATTCACTTTAACTTGCTTGATTTCTCAGTTCCGGAGCATGAGCACCTTTTTCTGCAATATACGTTTAGGCTCCGGCTGGAATTCTCCATCTAGTTCCATCTACAGTACAGACCATTCAATCACATTATCATCATCCTTAACATACTTCTTAAGAAAATATACATGGAAAACATCATGGACTTTCAATATCAGAGGAAATGCAAGTCAATAGGCCACTGGCCCAATCCTCTCAATGCTACTGAAGGGTCCACAAAATCAGGGTTCCATCTTGGCACATGATCCAATCTGTAAGGAGATATTCCTTGGTTTGATGTGTAAGTACACATGTTCCCAAACATGGAACTCCTTAAACAACCTGTTCCTATCTGTATAACTATTTTGCCTATCCTTTGTTGCCTTTAGATTCTTCTTGATCACCTACATTTCCTCTTCCATGTTTGTCAACATATTTGGTCCAATCAACACCCTACTAACCAGATCACTCCAAATGATAGGAGTGTTACAACTCCGCCCATACAATGAATCAAAAGGACTCATCCTCAATGGCTCCTGATAACCATTGTTGTATGCAAAATCTAGCAAGGGGAGATACTCTTCCCACTTATGTTGTTGATGCATCACATACATCCTCAACATGTCCTCCAATATCCTGTTGAATCTCTCTATCTATCCATTTGTCTATGGATGATAATTTTTGTTGAAGACCAACTTTGTACCCAAACCTGCAAAGAATTCCTACCAAAACTTGGAAGTGAACTTTGCATCCCTGTCTGACACAATCTTCTTTGGAACACCATGCAGTATAACTACATCTCTGATGAATACTTGTGCCACATCGCTAGCTGAGAATGTATACTTCACTAGAATGAAATGTGTAACCTTTGTCAACATGTCCATAATGACCATGATGGAATCATGTTGTTTCACTGTCTTTGAAAACTCTGTAATTAAATCCATGGAAATGACCTCCCACTTCCACTCTGTAATCGCAATCGAATCTAGCAGTCCACCTAGATGTTTTCACTCTACCTTCACTTGCTAACAATCAAAACACTTAGCCACAAAATTTTCTACATCCCTCTTCAGATTTGGTCATTGGTAGAATCTCTTCATCATTGTCAGTGTCTTCTGACAACCTAGGTGACCTGAATATGGTTTCGCATGAAACTCCCACAATATCACCTTCTTGAGCTCACTGCTATCTAGTACATATATCATGTCTCAGAATCTAACCAATACATCCACTGTAAGACAATAATCCATAACCTGTACACGTACTTGTGCGTATACATGTACTACCACTTGTACCTGTACCAGTATCATGTTGCAACATGTGCACAATCTCCATATACCTGACATCCTGTTGACCTGCTTGCAAGATCCTATCATGTACATCTTTCCCATAGGATCTCATAGTTGCCAAGTTTTTTACCTATATCCACCTACTAAGAGCACCCACCACCCTGTTCTCTTTACCTTTGATGTACCTGATCTCAAAATCAAACTCACTGATTGTGGCCAACCATCTAGCCTGCCTGGCATTCAGATTCGGCTGGTCAAAAAACTACCTCAACCCAATATGATCACTCATCAGTACAAACCTCCTGCCAAGAGATAGTGCCTCCACATCTTCAATGCATGTATAATCACTGCCAACTTAAGATCATTTGTTGGGTAGTTCTGCTCATGCTCATTTAGTTTCTAAGACTCATAGCATACCACTTGTCCATCCTACATAAGAACTCCACCAAGCCCTCTCTTTCAAGCATCTATGCATACCACAAATTCTTTGTCCGGATCTACAATCTGTAGCAATAGTGCACGTGTCAACAACTGCTTAAGTTGCTAAAATCTAGCCTCTCACTCCTCTGTCCATTCAAACTTCTTACCTTTCCTTTGCAATGATGTGATAGGATAAGCAATCTGCGAGAAGTTCTTGATGAACCTCCTGTAATAGCCTGCCAAACCCATGAAACATCTCACCTCATCCACACTCTTAGGAGCTACCCACTCCATGATGGCCCTTATCTTCTCTACATCTACTACAATTCCCTCCTTGGAGACAACATGTCCAAAGTAGTGTACCTCACTCTGAAAGAAACTACACTTTTTGAGCTTAGAATACCACTGATGCTCCCTCAACAACCTCAACACTGCTGCTAAATGCTCGACATGCTCTTCCTCATTTTTAGAATATACCAATATATCATCAATGAAAATAATAACAAACTTATCCAAATATGGACGCAGCACATTATTCATCAAGCACATGAATGTAGTTGGAGAAATAGTTAAGCCAAATGGAACAACAACAAACTCATAATGCCCATACCGGGTCCTGAACATAGTCTTATAAATTTCCTCCTCTTTGATGCGTACCTAATGGTATCTGGATCTCAAGTAAATCTTCGAGAACATTGTTGCCCCCTTAAGCTGATTGAACAAGTCATCTATCCTTAGGAAAGGGTACCTATTCTTGATGGTGACTTTGTTCAACTGCTTGTAATTGATTCATAGTATAAGAGGACCATATTTCTTCTTCACAAACAATATCATTGCACCCCAAGGTGATACACTTAGCCTAATGTATCCCTTGTCCAACATTTCCTTCAATTGCAACTTTAACTCAACCAACTTAGGTGTGCTCATCCTATAAGGTGCTTTTGATTGTTGAGTTGCCTCTAGAACTAGATCAATAGAAAATTCTACCTCCCTATGAGGTGGCAATTTTGTAATGTCCTCAAGGAATACATCCTAAAACTGCTGGAAAACTAGGTACCTTCTCAACACATCTGCATCCTCAACCTCCTTACCCTTATCACTAGAAATGTGTATTGTAAACAACATATGCCCTTTCCTGTGGCTATGATTTGCTTGCATAGCTGTCGCCATCCTAACTAATATGAATTTCTTCTTACTCTGCAAGACTCTTGGTTCCCCATTGTCATCAACACACTCAATAGATTTACCACAGCAGTCTACCTTGGTTCTATGAAGATACAACGAATCCATGCTCAAAAACATATTGTATGATCACAACGGTAATACATTTAAATGTGTTGCGGTAGGCATACCATTTAATTTAAGTGTGCAATCTCTTACCCAATGATGAACTCACTTCTTTGTACATGTAGCCAACTACACTAACAAGGATTCTGCATGCAATTCCTTACTCAAACCACACTTATCCACCAAGTCAGGACCAACATAGCTATAATTAGATCCAGGGTCAATCAAAATAGAAATAACTTGATCACAAAGCTTACCATCCATCTCAATGATAGATTCCTAGTGTTATGCTTGTTTGTTTTCCACTATTGCATAAATACGAGGAATATTCTCGCCAACATCCCCAATAGTTTGTGCCTCCTGTGCACTATTTATCTTAGGCCTACCACTAGTGCCGTTACCTCTATGATGTTGTTTTCATTGTGACCCATGTCCCTATTTCACTGCATTAAATCTATTTTGTTGTGCCGTATTTTATTTCCCATTTGTGTTCTGAGGTCTTGTTCTCTTAGGCTGCCATTTACCTCTACCTTTGTCTTTTCCCTTCCATCCTTACTAAGATTCATTCTTACATTTTGACTGTTTGTAGAAATACCTCATTTTCCTAATGAATTTGTCAAGTGATCGAGGCTTGCCATACTCAATCCGATCTCTAAATTCTAATGGAAAACCACTAACAATATCTGAACTTTAGCCTTCTCATTAGTAAGATAGGGTACATACCTCAATAGCTCCAAAAACTTGGTTGTGTACTCTTCGTTTGTCATTTACCCCATATTTAGCTCATAGAATTCTTTGGCCTTATTGTCGTAGTACCCCTCTGACAAGTATTTCTTCTTGAAAATCCTCTTGAACTCCCGCCAACTCAAGTCATATGTCCTGATGTCTCTAACCCACTTAACATCCTCCCACCAGATGTTTTCTTTACCTTTCAACTTGAAGATAGTTATTCTGGCCTTCATGTTATCTGTGTACTCATGCAACTCAAAGAATTTTTTCATCCCAAGCATCCAAGCCTCTTCATCTTTTGAATTCTTCACATCTTCATCCAAATTAGGTGTTTTTGCTTTCTTAAGTTCATCTGACAAGTATCCCATGTCACTCCACCTATAAGGATCATAACAATGACGATCATGATGTCTATCAAAACGAAAACTAGAATAGTACCTGTACTCATCACACCTCCTATTTGGAGTGTCCAACAACCTGTCATCTCTCACTATATTATATCTATTTGAATTCTATCTACCAAGATACCTAGTGCCATATGTTCCATTAGTTATGTCCTCTTGTCCTTGGCTAATCCGAAGTGGCCCTTGTCGTTGAAAGTCTCACAAACTATGAAGAAGTATAGAATTAACCTATCCTTTCTTCTCTTGTGTTTGTATGATCCAGTCATTATCTGCCTTACAACTCCTTATCTCTTTCTTCGAGCTCCTCAATGTATCTACCAAATCATAAGTATGTCACGCACCACGCTGCTTATCTTATTCATAGGGAGATTCTATGTAGTCTACCACATTGCTAGCCATTAGATCTCATTCCTGCAATGAATAGTATGTCAGATAAACCAAATCAAAATAAACCAATGTACCTTAGTATAGCTCAGGGAGGATACCTTGTTTGCAAGATCACAAAATTAGTGTGATACATGTATAACAAAAACATAATAGCATATAGACGTACACAAATAAATGTACCAACATATAAACATCACTCTAGTGAAGGTCTAGTCATCAATGCAAGCATATCAACAATGCATGATATGACCTCATGCATGACAACAATCATTACTCCATTGTACACATTGCCACATGCAACCACAATATGCATAAGTAATGCCCAATTAACTACACATATGCATAAATGCATGTAGTTGAACATAAACGATCAATTCTCTTAATCAACCCACAATACTAATACATGTAATCAAAATATTCAAGAATGTAACATAACATACAAGGATGTAAGTAGGCAACATAAAATCAACATGTAAGCGACATATAACCATGTACAACTAGTCATATACTCATTACAAATGCATTCCACAAAATCAATATCAAATTTTCCATGGCAACAATACTACAACCAAAATTAATCATCAAGCAAATGCAACAAGCACATGAAATGCAAGTGTGAGAGACGCACATGCAACTGACATGCATGCATGACAAATAGACACCACCATCTATTCCTAGGGTTGAACCATGCTCTGATACCACTCTATAACACCCTCCTCCCACATCTACCCAAGTAAGTATCCAACTCGGGTAAACATGAGACGAGAGGCTACTATGATTGGATTCAACCTCCTATGTGACATTAAGGAAGTGGAATCAATAGAAACACCACACACAGTCATCCAACATTAGCTACAAAATCCTCAGGAGACATGTCAGGCACTCAGACAGCATATCCCTAGGTCTCACTGATGTTATGGACATCTTAAGCCTTAGTCGCTCCCATGCTATAGGCAAGAGAGTGTCCAAAAACCCAAAGTTGCTCTCGCAAGCTTGTCTACCAGTGACTAGAGACTAAAATTTCCAGTTTTGTGCCAATTACCCCAGGATTCAAGCCACTTTTTCAAGCCCAGAGCCCAAGTCACTGCCCAGAATGGAGTGATAACCTAAAATCATTAAAAGTATAGGGAGACAATGAGGTAAAATAAATAAGTTGAACAAGACCTTAATCAGACCCCTACTAGCCATGAAAAGAATTTCGTCAAACATTTCATCGACATGTAACCTATAGGCATAAACAACATAATTAAGTGTACGGATCTCATACTTATATGAGAATCTCTATGAACCATTTTCCCTCATGTCATTTGTTGCATTATCATCTATTAGGTCATAGACACATTATCCATTCGTATATAAGTAAAAACATGTTGAGATTCATACATAGTTGTTGTCATAAAACATACATATAACCAAAATAATAGGAATAGAAATATCATAAACATATTAGCCATAAAGTCCACATATACACCAGTACATTTAGACATGAAAATCAAGGGAATGAATTTCTCATCAATGAATGTAATCAACCAACCGGAGATGGGACTACCACGTTCCACCCGACCATATATTGGTTGAGCCAAGTATATCTTCATCCAATCACTCCCGTGCCATATTCCAAGCATGAATGTGGGACTCATAGAACACACCAAAAATGCCAACAAGCATGGATGCCATTGGAGTTCTCCGCCTACACCGTGAGGAATTTGACTGCGTCCTAGTCTCTCAGGCTTTACTGCAATCCACAGTTTGATCCAGGGATCACTAGGCCCTACACCGATTCATACTCTCCAGGCCCGTGCATCCCATCCCGGGACTACTAGGCCCAACAGAGATAAAATCCACCTCTTGGCTTTATCCTATATCCCACCATTCACCGACAAGGATTGCGAGGCCCACTGAGGCACACAATCTAGATTTACGCAACCCAAAATCTGTTTCAGGGGTTACTAGGCCAGTGGCTTTACCATGACCACATTCTGGTTCAAGGACCACTAGACCATGTGTTTGTCTGTTCAGAGATCCACCCCACTCAGCTTCAAATCAAATCTGTCCATCCCACATTAACCGAGTGTGAGAACCCATCTCACCAAAGCTATTAGGAAATGGCAAGGGTAGGCTAAATGTTATACAAGAAAATGACCTCCTCATCAACTAAGAGGAGAAGAGCAGGATGACTGAAGGATTGACCAAGTTCACAAACCCATTTTCCAAGCTAACATTGTCTAGGAACTAGCAGCCTACTTTATAAAGCTTCCTAGCAAGGTTAACGGTGCATTAGTGCCTAGGGTAACTATGTTTATTACCTCGGGAAGGGCATTAGTCAACCTAATTGAGCTTCTATGCATCAAAGGAATGATTTTACTGAGAAATATCCCAAGATTCTCTCCCATGTTAGCTCACAAAAGCATGGAAACATCATAACTCTACTTGTTTGGAGGAATTACTAATTCCTAATGGAGTCTACAAATGAGAAAGAGCACAAAGGCATGGAAAAATCACTACTTTTGCCTAATGGAACTCATGACGAATTTGGCAAGGCTTATCCTCTCATGCTATATATGAGAGGCTAGGGCCATTGTGGAAGAGGTTGAAACATTTGAAAGGATTGCCTATTTAACTCTCGAGAATAGTCTCTGAATAAGCCATAGCAAGAGGTTAAGAAGGGAGAAAGAGAGGAGCTGGAGGAGTAAGGGAAGGTTGATATAACCGATGGTTGTCATCACTCTTTTCTACATCAATATAGAACTACAATTATGTTGTCCACTCCACAATGTTGGTAGTGTAATTTGTTTACATATTTATGCAATGTCATTATTATGAGTGGCTTAGATACATGTAATTAGATATCTTTATATGTTAATGAATTTTTTTTCAAAGTTATATGTTGTGATATTATGCTTGTATTATCTATGTGTCGGTTTTGATCTGGATCTAGCTAAGGGGTCTTCTGCCTTGCTACTTTGTGCTCTCCAACAACACCACACCAAGACTTGAGGTAATGAGTCCTTCTTCCTCCTTTGATTCTCATTTGCTTAACATAGATATACATGCATCTTTGTGACAACTGCAGCTAATCTGACTGTCTGCCAAGGATCCTGGGAAGATCCTTGAGGGTTTCTACATCACCAAACACTTGTGCATTAATCCCTATAGCAGAATTAGCGACTCCACTGGGGACTACACTTTTCTCCCGGTTTTCTCCCAAAGTTCCTAGATCTCTCTTTCTTTCAGGCCTTCCTATACTTCTTGATCCACTTTCTAACCACTTAGGACTATACAGGCCTTCTCTCAATGCTTAGCCCTAGATCTGATCCCCACAACCTTCTTTTTGAGCCTTTTTCCTCACTAACGTTGTTTGCTAGTATATATAAAGAATGCTCTATAAAGCACTGTGGCCTCAAACACAGTGCGTTAGTGCAGCATGTAACTCTTTGTACCCTCTATTATAGATCATTAGCCAGCCACTTCATGATAAACAGACAACTCTGTGACCTCATGGGTTGGGAAATATACTTGTAGACTGATAAGGGATCTGCAGTTGTGCTTGTTTGATTGACTTGTATCCTGAACAAAAAATTTTTTAAGAAAATATCTTTACTTCTTAAAGTTTTTGTTTTCATAAAAGAAAAAATACAAATTTTTTACTGTTTTCTACTTAGTTGGTTAGATCTGCATTATTTGGTTTCAAAATTTATTAGTGAGCATTGTTAGTTATGTCGGTTGTGCCAGTGTTTTACTGAACTAGATGCATGGTATATATATTGTTGTATAAATGACTCTCCCTTTGTAGAAGCAACTTCTTCATCGAAAGTGAAATTTACAAGCATTGTTTTTGCATGATTTGAGTTCGAGTCCCATATAAATTCATACGTCAACACCCCTACAGAAGACTCTAACGAAATACATTTAAAATTTACCTAATAAAATCAATCAACAACTATTTTTAGAGTAAACACACATTAGTTTAGGCTAGGATCTTGGGTTAGGTAGTTGTGAGTTAACTGCCCAATATCATACACTGAAACTAGTGTCATTAATGAGCGAAATCCTTCTACACTCACACTACCTGGGACCACTCCAGTAAAAGTGGAGCTAAATATGAGACATTGAACTGTAAATGAAGGTACCTCGCCTTCGCTTACATCTACTTAGGGATCCCTTCGGGGATATCGGAGCTGAGTCGGGGACTCAAGTATCCTGCCCACCCAGCATACTATCTGTGACTATGTTCCCCCTCGGTAGTGTCTATGATTTGAGGTAACCATAGTGGCCATAATTTTAGGGACAAACACAAGGTGATTGGGGTGGGCTGCCTGGTACCTAACATAGAAGAACCTACTATGTCTTCAGTTTTTAGGAGGGTGCTCATCTTCACACGAGTACTTGGCCCCTTAATCTGAGGTTCAGTCGAAGCTCAATAATAATCGTAATTGTACATTTGGTCAACTCTCTCTCTTATCCATTGTGATACTGGGTTTCATCTCTAGCAAATGGTAGTTATCAAACATGGTCATACCCTCTGCTTTTTGATTGATTTCTTTAGTGTATTTTTTTTTTAAGTGTCAAATTGTTATCACCAAGACTTTAATAAATATCACTGTAAAATCTATTGATAAAATTTATCATTCATCGTGGCTACATCCGGCCCTCATCTTCAATCTAGACAGTTCTTAGGTCTTCCCCCACTCATTGTGGAGGATCCACCGAGCCCCAGTGAATCATATTAACCATATTCAGGCAATCAATCTCCGAGATCTAACACTGAATCAGTTTGGACATCCCACAATTCAAGATTACCAAAAGATTTCTTTACTGAAGGTTTCATTCCTCCATACAATCCTCCAATCACGAATTCCTTGGGACCAATCTTGATTCCAATTGCATATGTGCCCCCTATGTCTTATGTTGGACCTACACCACCCATCCCATCGACAACTAATGGGTCGTGGGCCTTTGTGGACACTTTTGGTCCACCACCACCTCCCCAATCCACAGTCAGTACCACACCTCTGATGGCAAACCTTGATATCCCACCTGTCCCAGTTTCAAACCCTATCATGACACCCAACATGAGTGGAAACCAGTACATATCAGTTTCTGCCCCTTTTGTGTTAGCTCTCGGACCTTCGAGAAGTGATACATATAATGCTCCTTATAACGCTGCATATAACATGGTTAGCAAGGGTCCTGCCAACAACCCCTTTGGTTGGCATCCATTGTTTAGTTCCAATCCCCAGGGTTAGATGCCTAGGGGAAATGTTCCCAATATGCACATACTGGTAAGGAACGTTACAGTTCCCCCTTCATTTACAGGATAATAGGGACAGTCATTGATTGACATGAACCATCCTTATGTCAGTCAAGGACCTATAGTTAATTACATGGGGAATGGGATCCCTCTACAAGGTCCCACTCAATCCATATGAGCACCCCACTCTCAACCTCAAATGAGTCAAGGGGGCATTCCTTATCCTGGGGGCACTTACAACCCCTAGTCTAACAATCCCTATGGACAATCACAATACACGACTGTACCCCAAGGAAATTACTATTCCATGCATCCTGTGTATAATATTGGGAAAAACACAATGGGAGGACGGAAAGGATCCTCAAGTCATATGGCATCGCCTTGGTCCAATTCGGGGGAATCAAACACCTTACCTTTCTTGGAAACACTTGATATCCCCGACTTGTACAAACTCACCAATGACCCCATCTATCACAACTTAATTTTGCCTCCAATCCCGCACAAAATTCGAGCAGACATCCCGAAGTTTGAAGGGAAACAAGGGGAGGATCTGGGTACACACACCACCAACTATCATTTATGGTGCATTTCCAACTCCATGGTGGATAATAGTATCTGGCTACGGCTCTTTCCCCGCACCTTTGCTGGAAATGTAGCTAAGTGATACATTGAATTATCATGTGCGTCAGTCAATACCTTTGATGCTCTAGCGATGGAATTCTTAAAGCATTTTCAGCTATGAAACTGGGACAGAACTCCTTACTTCATTACATCAGGACACCACCACCCACATCTCCTATTGATCCAAATTGGATCCACATAAGATTGTCAAGAACCTTAACTGTATCAAGTTGAACAAATCTCTGGAAATCCCAAAACAGTGATCAAAAACACCTTGAACCAGTGGCAATGGCTGCCAACGTGGAACGACGAGGACCTCAATCAAAGTGCACTGACTGAGGCCCATGGAGACTGCGCAGGAGGTCAAAAATAGCCCCTGGGAGCCCCGAATCAGGAAAAGGAGGTGATTTTGATGCGCAATTAGCGCTAATCGCGCATCCTTGGGCAAACAGGGCCAAAATGGGAGAGCCTTAAGCACTCGGGCATGTTGGGAACCGGAGAACTGCGGGTGAAGAAACAAAAAGCGCTAAAGGAAAAAGGTGGGACCCGCACTCTGGAAAACCGGCGGTATTGATCGGGGCGCCCTTGAACAGTAAGAGGTTTTGGAGGAAAGCAGAGCGATCCCACTCAGAAATTGACATGTGCCAGCGGAGGTGAGAGAAAAACCATCATGATCGCGTGCTATCGGTCGAGCAAGTCAACCGCGCTCGATGTGCATATGACGTTGGATCTAGAGGAGCCCAGATCAGATGGCTGAGATTGCGCTCGATAGAAAGGATCGGAATCGACAGGGAATTAAGTCGTGATTTAAAGGTATTTGGAATCCATTTGATCGCCATGGTGGAGAAAGAACGTATCCACAACATAACAGAAGAAACGAACCAACAAAGCATGCTGGCACCAGTTAGATGGAGACATGTGGCCACTTCCCGAGCATTCATGCTGACGCCGAACAGGGAACTCCAGGCACAGCTGCAAAAGGTGAATCAACACTAGCGGGAGAGGAACCGAACAGGCATAGGGATCAAATGGCTAAAGCCATGAACAAAGACAGTCGAACAGAGGGAGGATTTCGAGAGGAGTCTGAGCGACCAAGAGAGACAGTGAACAGTGAACCCTGAGGGGAGGACTGAACACAGAGAACAGTAAAGCCAAGCAGAGGAGACAGAGGGCCGAGTTGACCATAGGCAGCATCGAGCACCAGAGAGCTTGAAGATTCAAGCCTTCCCATAGAGGAGTTTGTCTGGATTGAGCATCACAGTTGGCTCTTTCCACTGTAGAAGAAAGGTCACAGAGCTGGTAGGAAGAGAACGAGTTTGTGTATTCTGAGTGGCTTGGGGAATCCAAGAACCACCCTACCAAGAAAAATATGCTATCAGGAGAACTCATATTGAGTCCCTGTATTGTAATTTCTCTGTTGTAAGACACAATAAAACAAGGCCACCACTCAAGTTGGACCGGAGATGTAGCCCTGGAGAATAGGGTGAGGCTTATTAAAAATTGTTTGTGTCTTTGTGTTGCTTACTGTATTTCTTTGTTGTCTTTCCATTTAAATGTCTGTGTATTGGCAATATGATCGATCCGTTGCTTGAATAACACAGAACACACACCAGCACATGAGTCTGTAATACCTTTTGTTTAATGAATCTTCAACTAAGGTCACTCATAGGGTGATTATCAGATCAAGGGGTATCAGAGCTCTAGGTTGTAAGGTTAGACAAGCTTGTGTTTGCTTACTGTGAATGTGCACTAGATCAAAGCTCAAATTAGGAGAAGGAGAGTTGGTGGAAAATAATCCTGAAATTGGGAGAGTCTATTCTCGGAAGATGATGTCAGAAGAAGGTTCTATAGGGCCAGACCCTCAATTCATAGAAAGTTCCTAGCTATAAAGTCTATGGTAGAAGAAATGTATAGGGACTTTAGAAAGCATAAGGATGAGGATTCATCAGGCTCTAAAAAAGATAAAGAAGAAGATGAATCTCATTCCCATGATCACTCAAAAGGAGAGGGAAAAGAAGAAAGCTTTCCTACACCTCTTAATATCCCTGTGCATAATAAGAAAGCATCCTTGATTAAACTAGATGTTAAATTTTATTTGCCTATATATGATGGAGAGCTAAACGCTGAAAAGTTGGACAATTGGATTAGACAAATTGATGTGTATTGCAGAGTACAGAACATAGACTCAGACAAGAG
>APFE031054974.1:31895-84671 GCA_000404065.3 Pinus taeda
AGAAGACTGTTGTAGCTATTCAGAGAGATTTGGGATCAGACTCAGGAGATGAAACAATCATTCCAGCCATAGGTATAAAAGGTAAGAATTCTGAATCATCTACTAGTAATTTTGCTCAATCTGTTATTGATGAAGAACATGAGAGAAAAAGACATGAGCTTTTCCATATTCGAGTTGTTTCCAAAAAGCAAAAGATTGATACTTTGTTTGATAGTGGCTCACAAGTAAATCTAATTTCTGAAGCAATTGTAAAGAAATTAGCATTAGCAACTACACCTCATAAGAAACCATACCCATTAGGTTGGTTGAATTATAAAGCACAACTACAAGTGACTAGACAATGCAAACTCAAGTTTTCTTTTGGGTCAGCATTTGTAGATGAGGTTGAGTTAGATGTAATTCCTTTGGATATATGTGGAACTGTTTTAGGAAGTCCTTACTTGTATGATCGAAAGGTTATTTTTTATAGAGCTGAGAACAAGTATATACTTGTTAAAGATGGAATCGAATACTTTATAAGAGCTCACAAGCTCAAGAATAATTATACTCTCATAAACTCAGGACAGATGAAAAGAATGATAAATTCATGCAAACAGTTCTTACTGATGGTTGTAAAGGAAAAGACACCTGATAAGACAAATATATTTGAGGGTTGTAATGTTGATCAACAAGATGATATAGAAATGATTGTTTCAAAGTATGATATCTTATTTCAAGAACCTAAAGGTCTGCCACCCAAAAAGGGAATAGTACATGATATTATTTTACAGCAAGATGTTCCTTTGCCTAACATTGGGATGTACAAGTTGCCTGCTTTAGAGAATGCTGAAATCAAGAAGCAGGTACAGGAGTTGCTCGAGAAAGGGTTCATCAGGCCTAACACATCACCATGTGGGTCACCAATCGTTCTGGTGAAAAAGAAAGATGGCTCATGGAGAATGTGCATTCATTACCGAGCACTGAATAAGATAACAATAAAAAATCATTATCCACTTCCTCACATAGAGGATCTTTTAGATCAATTGAAGGAAGCTATTTATTTCACCAAGCTGGATTTGCACAGTGGATACCACCAGGTCAGAGTTGCAGAGCAAGATGCATGGAAGACTAATTTCAAAACAAAGCAGGGATTGTATGAATAGCTGGTTATGCCTTTTGGCTAACCAATGCCCCTGCTACTTTCATGAGATTAATGAATGATGTACTCAAACCTTTTCTTGATGATTTTGTTATTGTGTATCTGGATGACATTCGGATTTTTAGTAAAACGTGGGAAGAACATTTAAAGCATGTTAAGCAGACATTAGATGTTTTGAAAAGAGAAAAACTTTATGTTAAACTCTCCAAATGTAAATTTGGCAAAACCTCTCTAAATTATTTGGGTCATATAGTAGGGGGAGGTGAATTGAAGATAGATCCCTCTAAAGTGGCAGTCATCATAAACTGGCCTAAACCCAAGTCTGCTACAGAAGTGAGAAACTTCTTAGGAGAAACACATTATTGGAGGATGTTCATTTCAAATTTTTCCTCACTTGTAGCTCCCTTACATTCTTTGACAGGATTGAACAAGGTGTTTCAGTCGGGAGGCAAATAGTAGAAAGCCTTCGACACCTTGAAAGAAAAAATTAGTACAACACCTGTACTAGCACTGCCAGATCTACAAAGACCATTTGAGATCCAAACTGATGCTAGTGACTATGCCATGGGAGAAGTGTTGACACAGCATGGTAAACCCATATGTTAT
Organism: Pinus taeda; assembly: GCA_000404065.3. Taxonomy (NCBI): domain Eukaryota; kingdom Viridiplantae; phylum Streptophyta; class Pinopsida; order Pinales; family Pinaceae; genus Pinus; species Pinus taeda. The sequence goes on from APFE031054974.1 coordinate 33,640, forward strand.
CATTTTGAGACTTTTAATCCTGCAGTAGTTATCTATCCTACCTATGATAAATAATTGTATGCATTAGTTCAGAGTGTGAAAAAGTGGAAACATTACTTAATGGGAAAGGAAATAGTAATACATACTGATCATCAGCCACTTCAATACCTACACTCCCAAACTAAATTGCAGCAATCAGGACATTACAGATGGATGGGGTTTCTACAACAGTTTCATTTAGTGATCAGATATAAAAAGGGCATAGAGAACAAGGTTGCAGACATGTTCTCTAGACCCATTATAGATGCATCTACCCTACTTAAGCATAATTCTGTGCTGCATGAAAGCTACATAGAACAGTATGCTCAGGATATGGACTTTAAAGATGTATATGCAACTTTGAGTCAAGGCAAAAGAGTAGAAGAATTGGACTATCATGTGAAGGACCGACTCTTATATCATTTTGGGAAACTCTGCATTCCACAAACTGAGAGAGCAAAGATAATTAGGGAAACACCCACTTCTCTGATATCAGGTCATTTTGGGGTAAGTAAAATAGTTGCACAACTGCAAAGGTTATACTATTGGCCGAAAATGAGTGAGACAGTTTCTAGATATGTAAAGGGGTGTGCCATGTGTGCTAAAAGCAAGCCCCGCAATAGAAAACTAGGCTTTTACACTCCCTTGCTAGTTCCTTCTCACCCTTGGGAAAGCATTTCCATGGATTTCGTTGGAGGACTGCCTAAATCTAGGAAAGGTCATGACTATCTATATGTTGTTGTGGATAGGTTCAACAAAATGCGTATTTTAATACCCTGTAGTAAATAGATTACAGCTGAACAAACTGCAAAGTTATTCTTTGAACATGTATGGGTTCATTTTGGACTACCCACTTCTATTATATCTGATCGAGACACCCGATTTGTGGGAAAGTTTGGACACCAAGTTGAAGAAAAGCACAACTTTTCATCCACAAACAGATGGCCAAACAGAAGTAGTTAACAGGATGGTGATCCAGTTACTGAGAGAATATTGCAGCAAACATCCTAAGCTTTGGGATGAGCACTTGTGCTATGTGCAACATGCTGACAATAGAGCCAAACACTCTTCTACAAAGAGATCTCCTTTTGAGAGCTGTTTTGGTTTCATATCAAGGTCTCCTTTGGATTTTGTCTTTGGTAAAGACAACATGGTTGATAAACACAGTGATTTGGACAAGGCAACTAGGTTCATTGAACATATCTAGGAGATCCACCAAGAAGTACAAGAACAGCTGGAAAAGAGCCAGGCCAAGTACAAGGCTAGGCATGATAAGCATCGGATGGAGCACAGTTTTCAAGTTGGAGACTAGGTTTGGTTGTATATTAGTGAGGACAGAATGCAAGGTGAAGGTAAAAAGCTAAAACCTATCAGGTATGGACCCTTCAAGATACTCGAGAAAATTGGTGAAAATGCATTCCACCTTGATCTGCTAGCTTACATGCACATCTACTCAGTCGTGAACGCAGATTGCTTGAGGTTGTTTGAACCTTCAATGGTTGAGGACCCTGAAGAGCAAAGTCAATTACCTTCTGTTGATGACCTGCTACCTGAATATCTTAATGAGTTGCAGGAAGACACAGTGCTGGATAGGAAGGTGAGGATGACGCACAGTGGACAGGTGGAATACCTTAGGATTGGGCTTAAAGGTTCAAAACCGAGCAGTGCGAAGTGGATTGAGATTGGACAAGTGAGACAGCAGTTCCCTCACTTAGTCGATGCTTGAAAAAAAACCCAACTTTTGGTGGTCCAAAAGCTTTTTCAGTAGGGAGGTTGTGATCCAAATCGGATCCACAAAAGTCTGTCAAGAACTTTGACTAAATCAGGTTGAACAAATCCTTGAAAAATTCCAAAACAACGATAAAAAAAATGCCCTGAACCAGTGGCCATGGAAGCCGGCGCGAAACGACGAGGACCTCGGTCAAAGCGCGCTAATTGAGGCCCATGGAGACTGTGCAAGAGGTCAAAATAGCCCCTAGGAGCCCCGAATCGGGAAAAGGAGGTGATTTTGATGCGCGATTAGGGCCGAAATGGGGAGCCTTAAGCACTCAGTCACGTTGGGAGCCAGAGGACCACGGGTGAAAAAAGGTAAAAAGCACCGATGTACGATGGTGGGATCCACGACCTGGAAATCGGTGGTTTGATCGGGATGCCCTTGAACAGTAAGAGGTTTTGGAGAAAGCAGAGAGATCACAATCAACGATCGATGCATGGTAGCAGAGGTGAGAGAAAAACCGCCGCGATCGCGCGTTAACGGTCAAGCAAGTCAACTGCGCTTGACGTGCGTATAACGTTGGATTTGGAGGAGCCCAGATCGGACGGTTAAGATTGTGCCCGATGGAAAGAAGCAGAATCGACAAGGAAATAAGCTGCGAGTTAAACGGGATTTGGAATCCATTGACCACCATGGTGGAGAAAGAGCATATTCGCAACATAATTGGAGGAAGGAGCCAACGAAGCATGCTGGCACCAGTTAGATGGAGACACGTGGCACTCCCTGAGTGTTTATGCTGATGCCGAACAGGGAACTCCAAGCACATCTATAGGAGGAGAATCGACGCAGGAGGGAGAGGAACCGAACAGGCATAGAATCGACTGGTTAAAGCCAAGAATAGAGACAATCGAAAAAGAGAGAGGAGAATTAGGAGAAGAATCCAAGCGACCAAGAGAGACAGTGAACAGTGAACCTTGAGAGGAGGACTGAACACAGAGAGCAGTAAAGTCGAGCAGAGGAGACAGAGGGCTGAGCTGACCACAGGTGGCATCAAGCACCAGAGAGCTTGAAGATTCAAGCCTTCCCATAGAGGAATCTGTCTGGATTGAGCATCACAGTTGGCTCTTTCCACTGTAGACCAAAGGTCACAGAGCTGGTAGGAAGAAAAAGAGTTTGTGAACTTTGAGTGGCTTGGAGAATCCAAGAACCACCCTACCAAGCAAAATCTGCTGTCAGGAGAACTCATATTGAGTCCCTGCATTGTAAATTCTTTGTTGTAAGACACAATAAAACCAGGCCACCACTGAAGCTGGATCGGAGACGTAGCCCTGGAGAATAGGGTGAACTCCTTATTAAAAATTGTTTGTGTCTAGCATTGCTTACTGTATTTCTCTGTTGTCTTTCCATTTAAAATGTTTGTGTATTAGCAATCTGATCGATCCGTTGTTTCAATAACACAAAACACACACCAGCACATGAGTCTATAATACCTTTTGTTTAATAAATCTTCAACTGAGGTCACTCATAGGGTGATTATCAGATCACCTTCTCTCCTAATTTCCATTATTTTTATAAATAAATGTGCCAAAATTCCATTTTTCTTTTCTAAAGCCTTTTCCAATTTCCTTAGCCATTAATCAATCACCATTGATCCCCATCACTACATTTTTTCCAAACATTCAGCTTGGAATAAGTGTCCCATCAACCATGGTTATTATTTTTTCTTTATTAACTTTTATTACATGGAATTTTCACCAGGGTTGTTACAAAACCCTCCCCCTTGGGGGAACACCGTCCTCAATGTTCAACAACACCTACAACCAACAAAGTTGTTGTAAGAAAAACATACTGCCCGTGGAGCTTTATAACTTAGCACGTTGCAGTATTTACAATTATCATTCTACTGAGAAGCAAACCAACATGACAACAAAAAATTTATAACATCATAATGACATGAAACCCATACCTCTTTTTGGAGCTTTATAACATAGCTCATGGCAATATTTACATCCATATACATCTGTACATATACCAAACATCACCAAAACATGTACCAAAAATATATACCAAACACATTTACTAAAACATTTGCTCAATCAACGAATAAGGAAGGATACATATCCCGCAACTGATCCACCATCTCCCATATAGCTTCATTAGGTCCAAAGTGCTTCCATTTCACTTTAACCTGCTCGATTGCTTGGTTCTAGAGCATGAGCATATTCCTTTGCAAAATTCATTGTGGTTTCAATTGAAATTCTCCTTCTAGCTCCACCTGCAATACATTCTAGTTAATCATGTGATCAACATATTTACCATACTTCTTAAGAAATGACACATGGAAAACATCATGGAATTTCATTGTCGGAGGTAGTGCAAGTCGATTAGCTACTGGTCCAATCCTCTCAATAATCCTAAGAGTTCCACAAACTAGTGTTCCATCTTGGAACATGATTCAATCCACAAAGAGCTCTTCTTCAATTTGATGTGCAAGTACACATATTCCCCAACCTGAAACTCCTTGAACAACCTATTCCGATATGCATAGCTCTTATTCCTATCATGTGTTTCTTTCAAATTATTCTTTATTACCTACATTTCCTGCCCCATGTTTTCCAACAAGTCTGGTCCAATTAACACCTTGTTAACTGGATCACTCCAACTGATGGGAATATTACAACTCCACCCATACATGTCTCAAATGGACTCATCCTCAGTGACTCTTGGTATTGATTGTTGTAAGTGAACTCTACCAGTGGAAGGTATTCTTCTCACTAATGTTGTTGATGTATCACATACATCCTCAACATGTCCTCCAATATCATGTTGAACTTCTCTATCAATCCATCTGTTTGTGGATGATAAGATGTATTGGATGCCAACTTTATGCCCAAACCTACAAATATCTCCTTCCAAAACTTGGAAGTGAACTTCACATCCCTGTCGGACACAATCTTCTTCAAAACTCCATGCAATATGACCACGTCCTTGATGAAGACCTATGCTAAATCACTCGTTGAAAATGTAGACTTCACTGGAATGAAGTGCACTAACCTTGTCAACTTGTCCACCACTACCATGATGGAATCATGTTGTCTCACTTTCCTTGGAAAACCTATGATAAATTCCATGGAAATGGCCTCCCATTTCATGTGTCAGGTAGTTTTGCTAGTGCTCATTCAGTTTTCATGACTCATAACACTTGTTCATCATGCATAAGGACTCCACCAAGCCCTCTCTTGCAAGCATCTGTACATACTACAAACTCTTTGTCCAGATCTGTAATCTTTAACACTAGTGCATGTGTCAACAACTACTTGAGCTTCTCAAAACTGGTTGCACACTCCTATGTCCATTCAAACTTCTTACCTTTCCTCTGCAATGATGTGATAGGATAAGAAATATGCGATAAGTTCATGATGAACCTCTTGTAATAACTTTCTAACCCCATGAAATATCTCACCTCATCCACATTCCTGGGAGTTTCCCTCTCCATCATAACTCTTACCTTTTCTAGGTCCATTGTTATGCCATCCTTGAAATCCACATGTCCTAAGTAGTGCACTTCGGTCTAAAAGAAACTGAATTTGCTGAGCTTAGCATACAACTGATGCTCTCTCAACAATATCAACACTGTTGCTAAATCCTCGACATGCTCTTCTTCATTTTTTTAATATACCAATATATCATCAATGAACACAATAATAAACTTGTCCAAATACGGACACAACACACTATTCATCAAGCACATAAATGTACTTGGAGCATTAGTTATACCAAATGGAACTACAAAAAACTCATAATTCCCATATTTGGTCCAGAAAATTGTCTTGTAGATGTCCTCTTCTTTAAGCCTACCTGATGATAACTGGATCTCATATAAATCTTCGAGAACATTGTTGCTCCCTCAAATTGATCGAACAAGTCATCACTCCTCTGTAAGGAATACCTGTTCTTGATGGTCACTTTTTTTAATAGCCTATAATCAATGCACAACCTAAGAGTACCATCCTTCTTTCTCACAAATAGTATAGGTGTGGTCCATTGTGATACACTTGGCCTAATGTTTCCCTTGTCCAAAATTTCCTTCAACTACATCTTCAACTCTACCAACTCTTGAGTGATCACCCTATAAGGTGTCTTTGATGTCGGAGCTGCCCCTAGCACTAACTCAATAGAAAAGTCTACTTCCCCGTGGGGTGGCAACTTTGAAATATATACATGAAATACATCTTGAAACTGTTGTAGAACTGGGTACCTTCTCAAAACATTTGTGTCCTCAACTTCCTTACCTTTTTCACTAGAAATGTGCAATGCAAATAACACACACCCTTTCCTGCGACTACGCTTGGTCTGTGTAGTTGTCACCATTCTAACTGATGTTGCTTTCTTCTTACCCTACAAGAATCTCCATTTTCATCCAAGAACTCAATGGCTTTGTCATAACAATCCACCTTGGTTCTATGAAGGTACAACCAATCCATTCCCAACAACATATGGTATGATCCTTGTTGTCCTCTGAGATAAATCTAGGTCAATTAGTCATGCCAGAGCATCTAAAATGTTTTGTTTATTTTTAAGATTTTTGGATGATCAATTTTATGAATTAAAACAACATTTCATGTAGAACAAAACATATTTAAATGAATGCAGATTTGTGTGACAATTAATTGATATAGAGGAGATTATAATAACAGATAGTCTTATAAACTAGTCCCTAGTTATTGTTGATAACTTCATAGGGGATTTAAGACTTATTGATACTCAGTATAATCTTACCCAGATCTCTACATAAAGACTTAAATATATGAAGAAATACATAATGAAATAAGCACATATGAAAAACTTACTAGGAGACAAACTATAGAAGGCAAGTTCAGTATCCTTTCATTAAATTGGAAAATCTTTAGCTCGGTTACAATTTTGTTCTCAAAGCTCATCCAAGGTTTCAACCCTTAATAACTCAAAGGAGGAGTTATTTATACAAAATTTCTTTTAGATATTTTCAAAACAAAAATACAAAAATAGTACAAAACTATAGGAATTTCAAAACTGCTAAGTGTTGGCATTATTCTTTAGGAATCTGTTGATGATGTGGTCCTCAAAAAGTGTTGCCTAGTTGTCCTTCAGTTGTTGATGAAAGTTACTTGATAACTTCACACAAGTGATCCCATCAGTCTTCACTTGGTATATCAAGATTTACCAATCTCATGTAAACTTCATCAACCTCGGCGTACTTCTCAAAAGTGGGCTTATTTACAAAAATATGTTTAATATCATGCTTAATAATCAAGTCAAAATCTAAATTTTCTAACATTTTTTTCCGTGTAATATGACCCTTTATGCCTACAAAGTTTTCTTTGTCAGTTGCTATAGTATAAAGCTTCTGGAAATATTCTTCTAAACTGATCAACCTGTCATTTGGGGCCACTAATCTTGGCAGTCCTCTTTGATTAAGTAAATTAAACTTAAAATGGAACTTTTTGATAGAAGTCTTCAAGGTTTGGAACTTAGTTTCTAATTGAGTCATAAGGTTCTTTTTCTAGAAAACCTTCTTGATCTCCAAAATGGTTTATGTTCTATCCAAGATCTCAATCTACTCCAACTCAGCCTTGCTTTTTGAATTAAGAACTCTGATCATGTATGTAGCTTCACTTGGTTTATCTTTAAGAAGTTGCTTTACTTCATCAATGGCTACCTAACATCTATTTATGAGTTCCTCCTACTAAAAAATGATCTGAATGGAGGGCCATTCTTTAGTTATGGCCTGACTAATTTATGCCCAAATGCTTTCCTTGGCTTGGGCCAAGGTTTGAGCCATTAATGACTCACTCTGAAACTCTTCTATTCTTTTGTTCAACCTGTGTATTTTCTGCATTTATTCAACATACAAAGTATCATTCTTTATCTTCTGAGCTTCCAGATTATTAAATTTCTTATGAAGCCTTTCATTTTCTTGTTTTTGGTGAGTTAGCTCCTGTAAGGTTTTTTTCAAATCCCCTGCTGTTGATGTAGATTCTGATGTGGCTAATGTAGATTCTCCTACTGTTCTGGACACTGTAATAGGAATAGCTGTGATGAGAGCTATAGCTAACTAAGTAAATTGCTCTACTTCCGTAAGAAATTTCTCAATTTTCTCCTCCATGGTCTTTATTTGTACATTATGCTCAATGATCGGTTTGAGCATTTCTTCCTTGTGTTGTTCACTTTCTGTTATCTCCTTGGTCTAGGGGTCCTTTGTAAAAGGCAGTTTAAGCTGCTTCCTCAATGCTACAATATCTGTATTTTTCTTTTTGATAATATCTTCAGCAGCTTTAACATCAATAGGGTCATATCCAATTTTAATCACTAAGTCTTCTAATGACTTGACCTTGTTATCCTTTGTTAAAGATGATATTTTTTCAATCTTCAATTGTGACTGCACATTTGATAGAGTAGTTTTGAGTGTTGAAAATGCCATAACAGTATTGGTCATGGTAGAGAAAAGAATCTCACAAAACTACCTATGCATGTCCATTTGATCAATTGGATGTATCTTATTAGCATCAAAAGAAAATACATTCTTCTTGTAATCAGAAGAAGCCTTGGGAAAAGGCACTTGAGCTTGCAACAAATCCATTTTCATTCTTCCCCTTTCGCTATCAAAAGTTGTCAACAACATGTGCTGTGAAGTAGAATTATGCTTCCAAAACTGTGCATAAACATTTGCCTTTAAATTTTTATTCTTCTGCTTAATTTCAATGAAATTAGTGAAGACATATGGCTCCTCTATTTCACTTGCTCATGCAGATTGAGTGATCTCTAACAAATTTTGTGAAGCAGAAGAAGAAGATGGAGTAGTGATTACATGTTCTTTTGTCCCTATGGAAACCTGTGAATCCAAATTGATGATGATAGGATCCTTTTGACCCTGAGTAGTAGTAGTGCTTTTGGAGCCAGTCTTTGATTTCTTCTGATAGTGAATGAATTCCTTTTCTCCAACTGCTGATGATGAAGATCCTTCTCTGGGCCTCTTGTCATGCTTGGTTTGAGAAGTAGGAGTCTGGAGAGTAGAAGGAGGTAAAACATGTTCTTCTACTTCTTGAAGAGTATTCTCTTCCCATTGTTTTTTATTTATGAACTTCTCAATCTTTGGTCTTGGTGTATGATTGTAAGGTGTGGTTTTCAGTTCCACCCTTAAGTCTGAGATAATATTGAATGGGTCATAAGACCAAGTGAAGCTTGGTTGGAAACCCATCTGTTTTAGTATGGAATTTGCTTCTAAACCTGCTGATGTAGTATTACAAATGAATGATCCTACATGTGCCTTTATCTTGAACAAAGATCTCCTCTTCCCTGAAATAAAATGAAACTCATCCATATTCATCATTTTCCTAATATATTCCAGAGAAATTCTCATTGGAACATATTTGGGCAGTTTATATGGATCCAATTCACGGCCGTATACTCTGATCTCTGCGTAGTTCTGGTAAAGATACCAATCTCATGTTCTAACTTGATCACTGAGATGCATGATCCTTTTGATTTCTATACTTATCCTAGCTTCACTCTGGCTGCTGAGAAGCTGTGCAACTGGGTGAATGAAACAATCAATAGAGTTTGAAAATATGAACTCAGTTGAGTCTTTCCTAATCAACGAGGTCCACTGCGTGACTTCTTGATTCTCTTGTTGATCATCCTGCTTTTGCAAAACAATAGGTAACCTGTCTCCCTACTGAAAAATAAATATATGTACTAGCACAGAGGACAATTTAAACACTCCTTCAGTAGTTATATTCATCAATTTCTCATGCATAGCTTTAGCCAAGAATTGACTGTAATTATACATGAAAGCAGGTTTTTTTTCTTTATAGAAAATGTTCAAATAGCCTAGGATAGCTTCAACTACCCATTGATCTAATTGGTAGCCTAACAAGCAAGAAATTAGGGAAATTATGTGTTTATCTCTCTCAGGGAACATGGATGTTGGATAAGGAGGATTCTTTTTGGGGAGCTCAACATCTTCAGGGAGAAAGATCTCAAAAATTTGAGCTCTTTGAGGGAAGGTGAGCTTATGATATAGATTAATTAAGGTTGCAATGGAGAAAAAGCTAAGGGAATCATTTTCAGGGATCATAAGCATTTTATTCATGGTTTCTGGGGTCATAGATATCATAATGTCTCCATTCTAAGCTACCACAGTTCTCTATAAAGGATTATACTTGGCTTGGCACCATATGACTAAATCGGGAAAGGAATACGTCTGAGGAAACATATGCAAAGGTAGAAGGGAGTCCCATAGGTTTATCACATCTTCATAATCAATGTAGGTCTATTTCAACCAATTGTGAAATTTGAACATGTCAAATTCACGTTCTGTATCTACAATTTTAAAATATTGGTCAGTTAATGGGATATGGTCCAGGTCTAAGGCATTAGAGGCCTTTGGGGTTTCGAGTGTTGTAGAGGAACTGGAAGATGGCTTATCTTTCTTCTTTGTAGCCATAATATTAGAACTGAAATGTTGGATGGCAGAAAAGTTGCAGAGATGCCTTCAGATTACGCATGTATTGTTATTGTAGGCTTAACAGTGGCATGAATATGTGAAAACAGAAACAGTGAAGGAAATAGGAAAAAGCAATTTAGGAAAACCCGGTGTAATGGGGCGAAGGGATATTTATCATTAGAATAAACTTACCATTACAGGAAATTCGTTATTGATCGGCTAGTTTGGCATTTAATGGATGAGGAGAACAGTAACACGAGGAAATAAATGGCAGCAATGGATAAGAAACAATAGATAAGCGACAATGGGTGATGACACGAGGCATGGAGCGGTTGGAGGCTGAAGGCGCGGGAGATGTTACCGTTGGTGCGGTATCGGGAAGTGTGGGAAGGTAGATAACAAATTTCAGAAGGGGGGGGTAGTGGTAAGCGGTAAGGAGCGAGGGGGATGCGAAGCATAGAGATGATGACACATAAGTGGGGGGCCTGCGTGGACAAAAAACCTTTTCGCACCCCCCTATCGCTATCCCATATCATGATGAGGGTGTGTGAAGTAGCTTCCCTGTCATTGATCTGGGCGGGGAGGTGGATCGCTGCCAATTATTGCCCAACCTTTATCACTTGCCGACAAACCGTTTTGTCGTATATGACTTTGACATTGAAAAACATATAAATGTTTATTTACAAATAATTAATCACTTTTTAAAAGTTAATTAAGCGGTAATTAAAATTTAATCTATCTTTGGCACATTTAGACCAACAACCCCTATTTTTCTAATTCACTAATTAAACCTAATCTAATACAACTTGGCCAAATTTTGAACATATTAGGCCATTTATTTATCCTATTCTATCCTATCTTCTAATGTTCAACCAAGTTTAAACTGTATGGTGAACTTATTCACTAATAATACAAAAATTTAAATGATATGATCAAGATTAAACATTTTGATTCAAATCAAAAGAAAAGGTTGTGGAATAAAAACAGCTACACACAAACCTTTATTTATTACAAATGAAAATTATTTCATGAAGTGGCATTTAAACAGACACACTTATAGAATAATATTTATTTATTTATTTATTTATTGATGGGGTTTTATTTCATCTTTTTTTTTCATAATTCCATTTTTTCTTTATTTTTTCATACCCTCTTTTATAAAATAAAAACTACCTTATCAAAAATAAAGCATGTTACAACATTGGATCCAACTGGGGACTGTTTCCTCTTTCAGGTTGGAGAGAACTTGCACATCCACGTGCCTTATCCTCGAGCTAATGGGGTCTCTGTTGAAACAAATACACATTTCATATAATATAAAAATCTCTGATATAATACAATGATGAGAGAATGGAAACCTCTCAATACTGAATGTAGTGCTTCAAGTATTTACCATTGACAGGCAATGAGGAATACTCTCCTTCCAAATTCTGAAGAATGAAAGTGTTATTACCATTGACCTCAGCAATGCTAAAAGGTCCCAACCAAAGGTTGTCAAACTTGCCATGTTTCCCATTGTCTTCTCTCCTAGCATCCCATCTCAGTACCAAATCACCTTCCCTGAAATCTCTTTCCCTGGCTTTCCTATCAAACAAGCTTTTCATTTTACTCTGGTATTTCTTAATCTTGTAATGTACTTCATCTCTATCCTCATCCAACTCTATGATTTGATTTATTCTTCGAGAAGTCATCAGGTTCTTCATTTGACGCTTGCAAAAACTTCATAATAGTAAAAGCTAAATGTGTGGGAAATATAGCTTATTTTCCATAAACAAGTTGAAAAGGGGATTTACCTGTTGATCTTTTGGGTGAAATCCTGTTGGCCCAAAGTTCATAAATGAGATGATTGTCCCAACTCCTTTTATGATCCTCCAATGTTTTCTTTATAACCTTAACCAAACTTTTATTCGAGGACTCTGGCAGTCCATTTCCCTGTGGATAGTATGGAATAGAATGATGCAACAAAATCTAATATCTCTGATAGAACTCAATCATCTTAGTACTGTTGAATGCTTGTGCATTATCTGTCACTATTTTCCTAGGGAATCTAAATCTAGACAATATGTATTCTTCAATAAATTTGATAACAACAATATCAGTTTCATTTCTAACTAGAAGGGCTTCTATCCATTTGGTAAAGTAATATGTACCAATCAATATCCATCTGTGTTGACTACTTGATGGAGGATGAATTTCACCAATGAAAACCAATCCCCATTGAAGGAATGGTGCTTGGACTAGTATTAGAACCAATGCAAGAGCTGTTAATCTTTGCTTTCCAGTAAACATTTGACAATATGTACAAATCCTAACTTTTTCTTCCACCTGTGCAAACATAGTAGGCCAATAAAACCCTGCCCTTAAGATATTGTAAGTTGTGGCCCTCCAAGCATAGTGCCCTCCACAAATTCCTGCATGAAATTCATCAATGATCTCTTTTGTCTCATTTTATGTTAGGCAAAGTCAAAGGATATTAAGAGGATCCTTCCAATACAAATTTTCATTTACAATACAGTACTTTACAGCATTCAAATTCAGTGTTTTACATTGATTTTTATTGAATTCAAGTGGACATTCAAATTCTCAAGAAAGTTCACAATATCAAAGTACCAAATTGATAACATAAATTTTTCATCAATGTGAATCAGAATTGACTGATCTGATGCAGAGGTTCTTGTGGATTCTCCTGTGTTGGGATTTCAGAAGTTTCTTCTGGATTCTTCTCAATTGGGCTCTCAAAAGGTTGTTGTGGATTCTCCTGTGTGGGGGTTGTAGAAGGTTCTTGTGGATTCTCCTGTGTGGGGGTTGTAGAAGGTTCTTGTGGATTCTTCTCAGCTGGGATTTCAAAAACAGAATTTATTACTAAGATCTTGCAATTGGATTCAAGAAGAACTTTATTCGGGCCTTTACCTTTTACTAGTTTGGTAGTCTTGAAGATGAGATCATACTCTAAAATTTGGGTTATCCATCTCCCTCTCCTTCCATCAATGTCCGATCAAGTTAAAACAGTTTTGACATCACTATTGGGTACATAGGCAATGATAGAAGAGTGGAGGAGATAGACTCTAAAGGATTTCAGAGCTTCAACTAAAGAATAGGCTTGTTTTTCAATGATGTCATACTTTAGCTCATCATCTCTCATAACCTTTCTAAAAAAGGCAATGGGTTGGTCATCTCCATCTTTGTTCTTTTGCAAAAGAACAACAACTAAGGTGGTTTTAGAAGCAAAAGAAAAGACACTAAAAGGTTCACAGTAATCTAGATTGGATAAGATGGGGGCTTCTGCAATGGCCTTTTTAATCTGATCAAATGCATACCTAGTAGGTACAGTCCATTTGACTTCATGTTTCTTTTTCAACATATCATTTATGTCCTTAACTATTTCAGCATAATTAGGGATAAACCTTCTTAAAAAAGGAATTTTCCCAAGGAAAACTTGAACTTCCTTCTTGTTCCTTAGTAATATGAGTGCCTGAATTGTTGAGACTATTTTAGGATAAATGACTACTCCTTCTTTATAAATGATGTGGTCGAGCAATTTTCCTTCTTGGAGTGCAAATAAAAACTTCCTGGGATTAAGAGAAATCCCAATTTTTTTGCACCTGTCAAAAACCTTTCTCAAATGCTTCAAAAGCTTTTCATTAGAATTGGAAAAAACTGTTAAATCATCCAAATAAATAACAAAAAAAAAATTGGTCTTACCTACAAATGCTAGGTCCATAGCACATTGAAATGTGGCTCCAGCATTAGTTAACCCAAAAGGCATCCGGACATACATGAATGTGCCCCATGGAGTAGTGAATGTAGTTTTTTCTCTATCCTCTCGACTAACCATAATCTGATTATATCTAGAAAAACCATCTAACATGGAAATTTTATGGGCTCCTGAAACTTTCTGAAGTAATTGATCCATCTTAGGTAATGGATAATTATCTTCAGGGAAGATTTATTCAAATTTCTAAAATCCACACATAATCTAATTTCACCATTTTTTTTTCTCACTGGAACTAGATTAACTACCCAATCAGAGTATCTTAATGGAAGTATTATTTTAGCATCTAGTAGCTTCTTAAGTTCTTTTTCAGTTACAGGATTAATTCTCCTTATTTTTTGTTTGAAAGGTTTTATCTCTGTTTTAATGGAATTGTATATTCAATAAGAGATGTATCATATGTTTTTAATTCATTATAAGACTAGGAAAAAACATATTTGTAGGCTTTAAGGAGGGATAACTATTTTTCTTTGGCTTCCATTGATAGGGATACATAAATTTTAACATTTCTGATCTCTTTAGAACTTCCAATGTTATAAATTTCAATATTTTCCACATCTGAATCAGATAGTGGATTTTTGGGCACATCATTATGATCAAAGAGATTCTCAAGAGGGATTAACCCTTTTGGAATAAAATTGTTAGATAATTGGATAATGCTATGATTAGCAATTTTAGAATCAAATTGTGGTGTTTGATTTTCGTTGTCAATTTCAAGATTATCAAGTTGTTCTTCCTCAACTTGCATGTTTTAGAATTCATCTATGACTTGCAAAAATGATTTTAGTTGCTTGTCATCATCAAAGATTTTCTAGTGCTTAAGATTGTCAGGAATAGATGGTCTATACTTACTTTAATTTGATACTCGACAACCATTTTATCAGGAACTTTAAAAGAACTTGCATAAACAGCCAAGGAATCTACATGCATGTTTTGATCTCTAGGAATAGCAGTAATATTGAATATTGGAAATAAAATTTCAATTGAATCCCAAATCTCATTCCTATAAGATCTTAATCTAGGGTGCTTAGTTTGAAACTAATTCCTAACTTGTTTGACAATAAGTTCAAAATCATTGTATACACTTAAATTATGCACCTTAAGGCCTCTTGCTAACTCCAATCCTGGTAGAAAAGCTTCATACTCTAATACATTATTAGTTACATTGAATTCAAGTTTGTATGATTGGGTCATATTTTTCTTTATCTGGTGAAATTAATACAATTCCAGCTCCCGCTCCTTCCTTTGAGCATGAACCATCAAAGTACAATTTCCAAATAGCAGCTTCAATGGTTTTAGGTTGATCAACAATGTCTTCAATAGTAAGTTGGGTATTTTGTGAATTATTTACTAATAGTTCAAAACACCCAAAGTCTTGGTCAACGACATAAATTGGATGATTCCTAGCTTGATTAGATCTACGAACAATATTCATAAATCTAACTTCTTTGTATAGCCTGACATGTTCACCCCCATATACTGGAATAGTGGCATAAGACATATCCATTTGTAGGCTTCATCCTAATTTAGCATAGCAAGATCTTGACAGCAGCATGCCAAAGTTTGGAGGGATGTCAGTGACTACTATGTCTAAAACCACACTTTTGACAGTGATCAGAGCTAAGGTAACCACCAAATCTTTAATGAGTCTAAGACATGGTACTTTCTTGGAGTTAAAAGTGTAAAGATCATGGTAAGTTATAGTGACTTCTAATTGCAACTAGTCCATGATCACTTTAGGCTTTAGATTATGGGAAGCCCCAGAATCTAACATACAGTTATATAATAGGAAATCATGAATTTTAAGAGTTACATGAAACGGTGGTACATTCTCATATATCCTGTCAGAGCTAGGACAAAAAATTTCTGAGTTTTTTTTCGTCCTACAGGCTTGTCACATCCCCTTCAGCATCCACACTAGATGATTGAATCCATTTAGAAACTTGGTTCTTATACCTTGGTTTCTTTGATAGTTCATCAAGGGGAATTGGTATTTTAACTCTTTCCAATTCTCTTTCAACATTGAATGTTTTCAAAATAGTTTTATCAATTTGGCTTGTTTCAGCTGTTTGATTCAATGGTTGAATGATTGTGGTCTGGTTTCAACAGATTTGATCTAAGGTTCATTTAGAGTGGTACTTTTTGGAGGTCTAACCACCCTAACCTAGGTCTTAGATTGTATCTTCTATTCAATTCTCATATTAGGAATTCAGAGAAGGTTTGATATTTAGAAATTTGATTGCCTTCTTGTTTATGAGAAGACTAATTTAAAGGGTGAGAAACAATAGCATTATGTATAAACGAAGAATCAAAATATTTATATATTCAGAGATTAGAGGTCTAATTTCATTTGGTTGTTGGTCATCAATCATCAGAGGGGGTTGGATCTGTTGGTCAGTGTTAGGTCTCAGTAAAATTTGAGTTTGACAGGCTCTTCTAAACTGAGTCTGTGGTCTAGTAGCAATTTGTTGTATTGTTCTAGGCTAAGTTTCAATCTTAGAAATTCTATTAGAAAGGTTTCTAAGTAATTATGGTATCTCATCTTCTGATCATTATTTTTGGTCTTTGAGGAAGAGCCTTCTTCCTTAACTTTCATTTTTCTTTCAGTCTTTTCAGCCTTGGCTTTGAGTTTAGATGAGGCTGATCTATTAGCCTCAACTTCTATAGCATTAGTTTGCATGTACTGTAAGGTAGGGGATTTTCTTTCCCTCAACATGACTGCAAAGTCATCATCAAAGGCTTTGGAAAACCTAAATTTTGTTGTTGTAACTAGAGGTTTACAATCAAGAAGCATTTTGTGGTAAAGTTTATCAAATCGTTTAATGAAATCTGCCAATAGTTATCCATGGTTCCTTTTAAGCTCTTCAAACTCAGTAAGATAGTAAACTGGATCCTTTTTAACACCCCACTGATTCTTGAATATAGTAGTCAATTCATTCCAAGACTGAATTGAATCAGCTCTCAATTGTCTAAACCATATCCTAACATTTCCCTCTAAAGATTGAACAAATAAATGCATATATACATCCTCATGCTTTATACTCATATTATCTGCAAAATCTAAAAATGTAGCTAGATGATCTTCTATAGACAAACCAGTTTCCCCATTAAACCTGGGCAGGTGTTTCAAATACCCATCGAGAAAATTCTTGAGTTGGTTGGGAAGATGCAGGGCAATATATCTAGCTTGAATTATAGGTTGAAAGGCCATATCTGAAGATGAAGAAGAATATGATTCAGTAAAAGAGGTAGGAGATGATGTAGTGGAGGATGAAGAGGAAGGTGGTGAAGCAATGGGTGAAGATGGAGGTGTAAAAGTGGGGGGAGGAGAATGGGAAAGTGGAGGACCCCTAAAAGTTTTCAATGGTGTTTTAATTACTAACTTCTGAACCTCCGTTTCATCCTGCTCTTTACTTTCAAATAGTGGATTTAAATCTATGGAGAAGGTTTCTTCAGGTTGGGTAGAAGTAGATGGAAATGTATAATGAATGGGGTAGATAAAATCAGTGGGTTTTAGCTCCGGTAAATGTACATCTAGTTCTTCCTCTTACTTGGGTGAATCTGAAAATATTTCAGAAAGTTTGTATGATTCCAAAGATTAGACTAAGAGAATTGACTGTAGATCAACTCCTTTAGATAAAATTTATAAAACCATAGGTGTTAGATCAACCAAATCTAATTGGGATGGATCAGAGCTAAAGGGATCAGAAGCTGAAATATCTTCAGGCTGTAATATTACAAAAGAAGAACCAGAAGCTTCAAGTCTCCTTCTAAACAAGGCCACTCTCTCCAGTCTCTCTGGATCAGATAAAGGAGATATAATTTGAGAGTCAGAGTGAGATCTGGTGTGTTTTGAAGGAGACAACTTGGTCTAATGGAGTCGTCGGGTGAATGATTTTAACCTAGAGTTTCTTTACTCACCTTAAAGAAAAAGTCTTAATCATTGTCCCAGGGAAAATAGTTCAATTTTCTCTCCCTGGAAACAGAGCCAGTCTGATGTTGTCCTATGATATGACTCTAGGTTAGTTAGTCATCCTAAAGCATCTAAAATGTCTTGTTTGTTTTTAAGGTTTTTGGATGACCAATGTTATGAATTATTGAAAATAGGTGCTTAAGCTTCAAGAGTTACTAAATTGAATGAAAGGGCTACTATTTGTCTAGCTATAGTTAATTGACTTAAAGTGAGTGAATAACATAATCTTAATAAATATAATTTGCTAAATATTCAAACATAATATTTGATTGGTTATAAGAAAAGAATACACACAAACCACATTTCCTGTAGAACAGAATATATTTAAGCAAATGCAGATTTATGTGGAAATTAATTGATATAGAGGAGCTTATAATAATAGATAGTCTTATAAACTAGTCCCTAGTTATTGTTTATAACTTCACAGGGGATTCAAGGCTGACTGATACTCAATATGATCTTACCCAAATCTCTGCATAAAGACTTAAATATATGAAGAAAGACATAATGAAATAAGAACATATGAAAAACTTACTAGGAGACAAACTATAGAAGCAAATTCAAAATCCTTTCATTAACTTGGAAAATGTCCAGCTCAATTACAATTCTATTCTCAAAGCTCATCCAAGGGTTCAACCCTTAATAACTCGAATGAGGAGTTATTTACACAAAAGTTTTTCTAGATATTTTCAAAACAAAAATACAAAAATAGTACAAAGCTATAGGAATTTCAAAACTGCTAAGTGCTAGCACTATTATTTAGGAATATGTTGATGATGTGGTCCTCAAAAAATGTTTCCTATTTGTCCTTCAATCGTTGATGAAAGTTACTCTATAACTTCACACAAGTGATCCCATCGGTCTTCACTTGGTATAGCAAGATTTACCAATTTCCTGTAAACTTCATCAACCTCGGTGTACTACTCAAAAGTGGGCTTATTTACAAAAAGATGTTTAATCTCATGCTTAATAGTCAAGTCAAAATCTAAATTTTCTAATATTTGTTTCCCTGTAATATGACCCTTTATGCCTACAAACTTTTCTTAATCAGTTTATATAGTATAAAGCATCTGGCAGTATTCTTCTAAACTGATCAACCTATCATTTGGGGCCACTAATCATGGCAGTCCTCTCAGATTAAGTAAATTAAAATTAAAATGAAACCTTTGGACATAAGTCTTCAAGGTTTGACACTTAGTTTCTAATTGAGTCATAAGGTTCTTTTTTTCTCCAAAACCTTCTTGATCTCAAAAATGGTTTATGTTTTGTCCAGGATCTCAATCTGCTCCAACTCGGCCCTGGTTTTTGAATTAAGACCTTTGACCATGTCTGTAGCTTCACTTGGTTTGTCTTTAAGAAGTTTATTTACTTCATCAATGGCTACCTGAAATCTGTTTATGAGTTCCTCCTGCTCAAAAATGATCGGAATGGAGGGCCATACTTCAGTTATGGCCTGACTAATTTTTGCTGAAATGTTTTCCTTGGCTTGGGCCAAGGTTTGAGCCATTAATGACTCACTCTGCAACTCTTCTATTCTTTTGTTCAACCTGTGTGTTTTCTACATTTCTTCAACATACAGACTGTCATTCTTTATCTTCTGAGCTTCCAGGTCCTTAAATTTCTTATGAAGCCTTTCATTTTCTTGTTTCTGATGAGTCAGCTCCTGTAAGAGTTTGTTCAAATCCCCTGCTATTGATGTAGATTCTATTGTGGCTTATGTAGATTCTCATGTTGTTATGGACACTGTAATAGCAATATTTGTGATGGGAGTTATAACTAACTGAGTAAATTTATCTTTTTCCTTAAGGAATTTCTCAATTTTCTCCTCCATGGTCTTTATCTATACATTTTTCTCGATGATCACTTTGAGAATTTCTTCCTTGTGTTGTTCACTTTCTGTTATCTCCTTGGTCTGAGGGTCCTCTGAAGAAGGCAGTTTAAGCTGCTTCCTCAATGCTGCAATATCTATATTTTTCTTTTTGATAATATCTTCAGCAGCTTTAACATTAGTAGGGTCATATCCAATTTTAATCACTAAGTCTTCTAATGACTTCACCTTGTTATTCTTTGTTAAAGACGATATTTTTTCAATCTTCAATTGTGACTGCACATTTGACAGAGCAGTTTTCAGTGTTGACAATGCCGTAATAGTATTGGTCATGGTAGAGAAAAGAATCTCACCAGACTACTTATGCATGTCCATTTGATCAATTGGATGTATTTGATTAACATCAAAAGAAAATACATTCTTCTTGTAATCAGAAGAAGCCTTGGGAAAAGGCACTTGAGCTTGCAAAAAATCCATTTTCATTCTTCCCTTTCGCTATCAAAAGTTGTCAACAACCTGTGTTGTGAAGTAAAAGTCTACTTCCAAAATTGTGCATAAAAATTTGCCTTTAAATTTTCATTCTTAGTTGAATTGAGGCTTTTGTGATTCATAATGGTTGAAAGACTGCCTTCGGCGTAAATCACATGTAGACAGACATTTGTCGACGCGTTTCAAACCAACCAGTGTGGCTCATCGTTAGGACAAGTTGAAGAAACAGATCCAGCTTAGCATGTTAAATAGTCTGAGCAGAGACTCCAACGACTAGATTAACTAACGACTAATTCTAACCTTAGGACCTACGACAAATTTATATTTATAAAATTTTTAATTTAATTATTATTTCTAATATTATTTAATATTATTATGAGTTCAATCCGGTGAAATTGAACTAATTTCAATGGTTGGTTAAAATTAATTAATTTTTTTTTTATTTTTTTATTTTTTTATTTTATATATATATACCTTAACTTAAAAGTTTATATATTATGTTTAATAAGATAGAGGTTAGGATTAAAAATAAAAATAAAATAATATATTTTGTTTCAACTAAAATTAATTAATTATGCATGGAAAAAATAAATAATATTAAATAATATTAGAAATAATAATTAAATTAAAAAATTTATAAATATAAATTTGTCGTAGGTCCTAGGGTTAGAATTAGTCGTTAGTCAATCTAGTCGTTGGAGTCTCTGCTTACTCTATTTAACATGCTAAGCTGGATCTGTTTCTTCAACTTATCCTGACGATGAGCCACACTGGTTGGTTCGAAACGCGTCGACAAATGTCTGTCTACATGTGATTTACGCCGAAGTTACTCTTTCAAAAAAATTCATTCTTCTGCTTAATTTCAAGGAAATTACTGAAGACATTTGGCTCCTCTATTTCACTTGCTCCTGTAGATTGAATGATCTCTAACAAATTCTGTGAAGCAGAAGAAGAAGATGGAGTAGTGATTACAGGTTCTTCTGTCCCTATGGAAACCTGTGAATCATCCAAATTGATGATGATAGTCTCCTTCTGACCTTAAGTAGTAGTAGTGCTTTTGGACCCAATACTTAATTTCTTTTGATAGTGAATCAATTCCTTTTCTTCAACTATTGATGATGAAGATCCTTATCTGGGCCTCTTGTCATGCTTGGTTTGAGAAGTAGGAGTTTGAAGAGTAGAAGGGGGTAAAACTTGTTATTCTGCTTCTTGAAGAGTATTCTCTTCCCACTATTCTTGATTTCTGAACTTCTCAATCTCTGGTCTTGGTGTATGATTGTAAGGTATGGTTTTGAGTTTCACCCTTAAGTCTTAGATTATACTGAATGGGTCATAAGACTAGGTGAAGCTTGGTTGGAAACCCGTTTTTTTTAGTATGGAATCTGCTTCTAAACCTGCTGATCTAGTATTACAAATGAATGGTCCTATCTGTGCCTTTATCTTGAACTAAGATCTCCGCTTCCCTGAAATAAAATGAAGCTCATCCATATTCATCATTTTCCTAATATATTCCCGAGAGAAAATTCTCATTGGAACATATTTGGGCAATTTATATGGAGCCAATTTGCAGTCATATACTCTGATATCTATGTAGTTCTGGTAAAGATATCAGTCTCTTGTTATAACTTGATCACTGAGATGCGGGATCCTTTTGATTTTTGTACTGATCCGAGGTTCACTCTGATTCTTGAGAAGTTGTACAACTGGGCGAATGAAACAATCAATAAAGTCTGAAAATTTGAACTCAGTTGAGTTCTTCCTAATCAATGAGGTCCACTGTGTGACTGCTTGATTCTCTTGTTGATCATCCTACTCGTGTAAAACAATACGTAACATGTCTCCCTACTGAAAAATAAACATATGTACTAGCATAGAGGAGTATTTGAACACTTCTTCAGTAGTTATATTCATCAATTGCTCATGCATAGCTTTGCCCAAGAATTGACTGTAAATATACATGAAAGCATGTTTTTTTGTCTTTAGATAAAATGGACAGATAGCCTTGGATAACTTCATCTACCCATTGATCTGATTAGTAGCCTAACAAGTAAGAAATTAGGGAAATTATGTGTTTAGCTCTCTCACGGAACATAGATGTTGGATAAGGAGGATTCTTTTTGGGGAGCTCAACATCTTCAAGGAGAAAGATCTCAAAAAGTTGAGCTCTTTGAGGAAAGTTGAGCTTATGATATAGGTCAATTAAGGTTGAAGTGGAGAAAAAGCTAAGGGAATCGTTTTCAAGGATCATAAGTGTTTTATTGATGGTTTATGGGGTGATAGATATCATAATGTCTCCAATCTGAGCTACCATAGTTCTCTACAAAGGATTCTACTTGGCTTGGCACCATATGTCTAAATCAGGAAAGGAATAGGTCTGAGGAAACATATACAAAGGTAGAAGGGATTCCCATAGGTTTATGTCATCTTCAGAATCAATGTAGGTTTGGTTCAACCAATTGTGCAATTCGAACGTGTCGAATTCTCACTTTGTGTTTGCAATTTTAAAATATTGGTCAACTAATGGGATATGGTCTAGTTCTAAGGCATCAGAGGCCTTTGGGGTTTCCTATGCTGCAGAGGAACTGACAAATGGCTTGTAATTCTTCTTTGGAGCCATAATATCATAACTGAAATGGTGGATGGCATAAAAGGTGCTGAGATACCTTCAGATTACGTGTGTATTGTCATTATAGGCTTGACAGTGGCATGAATATGTGAAAACAGGAACAGTGAAGGAAACAGTGGAAGAGCAATTTAGGAAAAGCCGGTGTAACGGGGTGAAGGGATATTTATCATTGGAATCAACTTACCATTACAGGAAAGTCGTTATTGATCGGCTAATTTGGCATTTAATGGATGAGGAGAAATATATCGGGAGGCAATAAATGGTGGCAACGGATAAGTGACAATGGGTGAGGACACGTGGCATGGAGTGGTTGGAGCCTGAAGGCGTGGGAGATGCTACCGTTGGCGTAGTATCGGGAAGTACGGGAAGGTAGATAGCAGATTTCGAAGGGGGGGTAGTGGTAAGCGGTAAGGAGCGAGGGGGTGCGAAGCGTCCAGTGATGACATGTTAGAGGGGGGCCCGGGTGGGAAAAACAACTTTTCACACCCCCCCCCCCCCCCCCCCAACTATTGTCCCATATCATGGCGAGGGGGTGCAAAATGGCTTCCCCGTTGTTGATCTAGGCGAGGAGGTGGATCACCATCAATTCTTGCCTAACCTTTATCGTATGCTAATAAACCGTTTTGTCGTATATATATATATTTACAAATAATTAATCACATTTTAAAAGGTAATTAAATGGTAACTAAAAATTAATCTATCTTGGGCGTATTTAGACTAGCAGCCGCTATTTTTCTAATTCACTAATTAAACATAATCTAATACAACTTGGCCAAATTTTGAGCATATTAGGCCATTTATTTATCCTATTCTATCCTATCTTCTAATGTTCAACCAACTTTAAATTGTTTGGTGAACTTATTCACTAATCTAATACAAAAATTTAAATGATCTGATCAAGATTAAACAATTTGATTCAAATCAAAAGAGAAGGTTGTCGCATAAAAACAAGTTGCACACAAACCTTTGTTTATTACAAATGCAATTTATTTCATGAAGTGGCCATTGCTCCATTTTTCCTTTCTAAAGCCTTTGCCATTGCCTTTTCCAATTTCCTTAGCCATTAATCAATCACCAGTGATCCCAATCACTATGATTTTGCCAAAATTCAGCCCTGAATAAGAGTCCCATCAATCGTGGTTATTGTTTTTCCTTTATTAACTTTTATTACATGGAACTTTCACTAGCGTTGTTAAAGTTTTCTACATGAGAGGTAGAGTCTGCTACAAGAGGAATAGGGGAAGCTACAGGAGCATAAAAAAGAGCTACATGAAGAAGCATCCACCTCAAAGTCAGTTGGAAAGGACCTCCAAGAGCTCCAAGAGCCTGATCCACAGCCTAGCTTGGGGTCCTACTACAAATTTATTGTAGGAAGGAGTATCCTTGAAAATTTTGTAGTCCCACTTCTATATGAGTTGGAGATAGAAAGAGGAGAAACCCCCGGATGGATGCAAAGTGCCAAATCCAAGAATGTGGAAAATGTGGGCCTCATGGAGGAGAAATTCATTGAAATGGGAAAGGAATTGAGTGATTTGAGACTAAGGGAGTCTATTATGAAGGAGAAGCTATAGGAAGAGAACACAAGTTTGAGAGAGAGGTTTCAGGAGAAAGAAACGCAACTTGCCACCATGACAATTCTCTCTATGGAAGCCTTGCAATGTAGGCAACCATCAAAATATCATATTCTCTTCCTCAAGGAACAGTGGTTGGAGTTCCAAATAAAAGCTCTAGCATAATATGGAAGTCTTCCTTTTTCAGGACTATAGGCAGTTTATTGAGTTTTACCAACAAACTAGTATAGAAGATAGGACAAAGTTAGTTGAATTCTAGATGAACAATTTCACTTTGAAAGATTTGAATTTATGGGATCCCAATTCAATATTGGGAGACATGCAGCTAATGGCTTTAGCATTTTGGTTGACTCATGAGGAGACAAGGGTCGAGGAGGTGAAAAAGGTAATGACAAAAGAGGAGAAGGAGCCCTTGTATATCATATAAGAGTTAGTAAGCCCTAAGTTTGTCATCAACGATCATAACATAATCTCCAATGATGCTACTTTAGCACTCAAATACATTGCAACCTAGGATCAAGCCATTATGAACTTTGAAGACACCTTTAAAATGTTGGGAACATAAATTCTACAAGCTTTCCAGAGAAGATGGCATACCTTACCCCACAGTCTAAAAATAAGAGAATATCACTCTCCTGGAAGGCTAAGGAATGCCTTGGAGAGAACACCATTATACAAGAGAATCATGCAAAGGATTAAGATCACATGGATAGGACTCAAACTCAGTCTACCCTTGTTGCTAGGCTTACAATAAGGAAGAGACCAAATAGAAGAGAAGAAGGAATGGACTGAGATAGAAACATATGCAGGTTTTTACCCACAAGAAGTCACATCGTCTAAGGTGCCTTAGGATGTTAGATAGGCCACCAAGGCCATGAAAGAGCTTCACATGGATGAATAAGTTTCTCATAGGGTGAGAAACACCTTCAACAGGGGGGTGATGAAGAGTCCCATCAATAGGTATATTTTGAAGATCATCAGGCCATCCTCCAACATTAAAACTATCATGTTCTCACATTAATTCACATTTTTTGTTATATTATGCTTAGTAAGAAGAGTAAAAGGTTTTCATCATAGTATGTGGCCTAATGTGGTTTAATTTTGGGAAAAAGAAGCATTTTTTAGGCATTTACTGTGCAAGGGATTGATGAAGACAACCATAATAGAATCTAGGGGGATTTTCCACTTCCTTAAATCCCTAACTCATCTTGGGATCATAGCATCCTATGTCACTAGTTTGAATTCATTGGCACTCGAGTAACTCTTAGTACAAGTGAAGCTCAAGAGGGACTAGAGCCACCATTTCCAAGATCAAGGAAGGAAACACTCCTATTTTGAAGGCAGCTACCATCAACTACCCTTTTGTATAAATAAACAAGATGAAAAGCTCATTAGGATTCAAAGTTTTTATTCAGCTAGGTGTTGCTATTGAGCTCAGAGCTTGACATTTTCATTTTGAACTTTTATGTGATGTATGAGACTTTTACTTTCTGATAATGAGAATTTGGTTATTAAGTTGCATTTGAGTTACTTTCAAAGGGTTGAGACCCTTGGGTTTGGGCCCAACCCAGAGGCTTCGGTCCCTCTTTTGTACTTGTGTTTTGTTCTTGGTTCCAAGCATTTCATCTCTTTCTTTCATTTCAATAGAGGTTAAGTTATAAAAGCATGTGATTGCAAGCTTTTAGATCACCTCTCTTGTGGGAGAATGGTTGGAAGGATTCACGATCTCAGTCCAAAAATATTGTGTTTATGATTTCTTAGAAATAGATGAATGTTAGTTGTTGTTCTTCACATTTTCTTTACATAGTTTAGAAGTCAGTTCAGTGATCAGATTAGTGTTATCGCATAAAATAGATGTTATTCAAATTCAACTCATCTTTTCCATCATAGTTTATATCACTGTGTTAATGATCAATGGATGCATGCATGTGGCTAGTTGCAGGCCCATGTTGATCTGCAGGGGAAGGAACCTCTTTCACCTCCAACTTGGAATCCTCCATATTCTCTTTCCATCCCTCAATTTTATCCCCAAGACTTTGTTTCCATAGTCACTCTGCTTAGTAGATTTAGGACACCATGAACATTCGTCATGGTGCAAGACAAACCTATGAGGTGTCCTAGGCTTAGTTAAGGGGCTCAACCCAACCTTAATTCACTCTCTTAACCTCCATCCACCTCTTAATTCCCTCAAGGCATTATCTCCACCCTAAAAATCCTCTCAGAGCCCCTCTTGTAGCATTACAGGTCCTCCTGTAGCAATATAGGTCCTCCTGCAGCAGCGCCTGTAGCATGCTTGTAGCATCACTTTTCTTCACTTGTTTTGCTCCGCACTTCAACCTTAACTCAGTCAAGATGAATAATGACCCCAAGTTGTGATTTGATGATCAAAGGAAGCTCCTAAACCACTCCAACCATTCATTTTCCTCACTGCAAAATAGAGTAGAATTAGTGTTTTTCAATCACAAGTAGAATGAAAGTTAGGTTTCCGATTTTCAAGCAAGTGTGAAATAGGTAGATGATACCTGCAATTAGCTTTCTATTTTGATTAATTATGCAATATAGAGTAGATTTCTTTCTAAAAGTAGGTTAGCCATTTCCTTTCATGAAATGATTAATTAGCATCTAGAAGTTGAGCAAATGGCATTTCCACTTTCATAGCTAGAATCAGTTTTCAATTGTGCTTTAATCAACAAGATTTCACTACAGTTCAGTAGGAGGAACGGTCTTTGAACACTTTAATATAATGTCATGACTAAGGGTGGCATGAGTAGAATCTAACCTATTGTGCATATAACATTGTCACCTCTAAGTTTGTACGAACCCCGGTTTGATAATTTGAGTTGAGGAGCCCTTGAGAATTGCAACATTCTTTGTGCAATACCAGGGCTCACCAAAACTTAACCATTTTTCCATCAAAATTTTCTCAAAATCTAATAATATTTTTGTCATACGTTAGATGTCCACTGAAAACTTTAATAATGAAACATTTCCCTTAAATATTTTATCCCATTTTAAGAAAATCTAAATCTTTGAGATTTAAAAAAAAATGAATAAATCAAGGTGAAACTTTACCTTATTAAAAACAATTTTAAAAAATTATGAGAAAAGTTAAATTATCCACTTTTTTCTTAAAAAAAATACTACTTACACTTTACAATACAATAACAAATATGTTATCTTGCATTTTAATTGAGCCAATAATAATAAAGTTCCATGGCATATGCCTTGGCTAGTTGATAATTTAACCCACATAGACCATCAAGAAGAATAACAATACAAATATAAGTATCATCAAACCATCTTAAGGGGTATTTTTGTCAAAGATGAATACTTGTAAAGCACTTGATGGGAAAATTTATTTCAACCTCATGTGAATGGAGCAGGGTTGAGTTTATTTCTTTTTAAATGAACGGACACACGGGATTTTAACAAGGTGGAATATTCTTCGTGTGAGAGGCTTACCTATGGTCGTGATTTTGCTTCACGAGTTGAATATTGTGAAATCATCGCTAATGACATGGAGTCAGTCCTGCTCAAACAGTGGTTCATACTACCAAATTATGCATAAGACTTTGGAATAAGTTGAATTTGTCTTGTATTTTATTTGTATTACATTTATTTCGCCGAAGTAATCTTAATATTTAATATTATAATATTAATAGTAATTAAATATAGCTATAAAGGATCATTTTTAATAATAATAATTAATATCAATCTTTTAGTTTAAATTAATAAGCATTATTAAACAATTACATTATTAAAAGGTTAATAAATAATAATATTATGATTAATATAAATAATAATAGTTTTATTAATTATAATATTAATCAACATTAATATAATAATTTATGATTAAAAATATTGAATAACATTAAACATTAATTTAACTATGTTTAGATTACTATATTAATATTAATTAATATATTCACAAGTGTGATTAGTATTAATATTATTATTATAAATAAATGACTTTAAATTATTAATTAATTAATTAATTAATACAAATTAATAAATTAATAAAATTGAATATGGTCAACCATGATTGAATCCATCCCAACATGCTATACTATATTTAATCAATGTCAACCATTTTTTACCATGATCAACCATGTTCAATGATGATCTTCAATGGTCAAGCATGTTTCACCATCATCAACCATGGTCATAATAGTTAATCAATGTCTCTACGGTGAACCATGATCAATGATGGTTAATCATGCTTGAATATGGTCGACCATGGTCAATGTCTTTATGGTGAACCATAGTCAACCATGGTCATCCATGGTCAACCATGATCATTCGTGGTCAACAATGATTATTATGGTTGAATTTCATCAACCATGATCAACCTTGATTAAAATACTTTTCATTGTGATCAACTATTGTAACCACCCTCCTCCCACATTTACCCAAGTAAATTGGTATTCTGGGGTAAACATGTGACGAGAGGCTACTATTATATGATTCAACTCCCCATGGATAGTTAAGGAAGTGGAACCGACATAACACAACCAATTTGAACTTCTACACATGTCACGGAACCCACAGGAGCCAACCAACCCTTCCAGGTGATCAACCCCTGAGACAACTTAGCATTTTACTGACCTAGAGCCCCAATCACTCCAATGACATGGGCATGCATGCGACTATGACCCTCTATTCACTCACAACAAGGGTATCCTAGCAACTGGGGACCTTTCCAGTTGGTTCCGAGCCAATGACCCCAAATTTTGTGCCACTTTTAAGGACCGGGTCTCAGGCCACTACCTAGAACTTCATAAAACTTCTAGAAATGAAAACTAACATCAAAATAATGATACTAATGCAAATACTTAAACAAAGACTTGACTGAACCCCTATTATTCATGATCAACATTTCGTCAAACATATCACAAATATGCATTCTACAGGTCATAACAATCGATCTGAGCATATGGATCTCATACTTATATGAGAATCACTAAGAAGAATTGATTCCTTATCACAACAGCTGCATTATCATCTATTAGGTCATATATTCATTGTTCATTCATTTACAAATCAAAACATGATGAGATCCATACATCATAACTATCATAAAACACACCCATAACCAACATATAACTAATAGAAATAACAAGGATATAATTTCCATAAAACCACATATAAACAAGTATATTTACCCATCAAATACAAGAGGAAAGAAGCTCTTATTAACATATGTAAAATGAAACCAGGTCTAGGACTTCCATGAACCACCTGACCATAGACTAGGTTGAACCAAATATCTCTTTTATCTATTCATCCCTGTGCCATATTCTAAGCATGAAAGTGGGATCTAATAGAACAATCCAAATAAAACCAAACTAGGGCTTCCAGAGGCCAAATCACCTCAACCCTCAACTAGTTATTCCACCTCATGATCAGACATCACTAACCATCACTAGATTGGTCTCCACCCACTACTTTTTAGGGCTCCAGAGCGTTTGTTCCAACCAAGGCTTCCAAGACTAGTAACTCAACCCATAGTTGTTGTCAGGCTCCAGAGTGTTTGTCTAACCAAGGCTCCAGGACTAGTAACTCAACCTGCCAAGGGCTTTAGATTATTTTTCCAACCAAGCCTCCAGGACTAGTAACTCAACCCAAGTTGTTACAGGGATCCAGAGTGTTTGTCCAACTAGGGCTCCAAGAACTAATAACTCAAACCACAACCAAAGGAATATGATAACCAACCAGAAAACAAAAGTAAAACCCACAACACCATAGATATATAGGAAATGGAAAGGCTAAGAAAATTGATTGTTAATCCAAGCATTCCTCCATGCCAATGAAAAATCCTAACCAATAAACCACATGATTCCGAAACTAGCAAGGAAATCATACATGCAACTCAGTACACACAAGCAAAACTCGTTGTAGTTGTTGATCATGATGTCCTCTTGTGGTTTCTTTCTCTTCCTTTTCTTTCTTGCTCCAAATCCCAAGTATGCCACACTTCTCCAAGAGTGCTCCAAGAAACTCTAAGTGTCTAAGAGTATGAGAAAGAGAGGGAAAGTAAAAAATGAGAGCTCTAAAACTGAACTGAAAAAAAAGGTTACCAATTGATCCTCAGAAACCCTTTTATTAGTGAGGCCTCTATTTTCTTGATTTTCCATTATTTTCCTTCATTTTCCTCCTCACCTGCAACGTTTGACATTTCACCTCCATTTTCTCCTAATTTCCATTGTTTTTCATAGATACAACGTCAATTAATACCTCTTGTCTTTCCAAAGCCTTTTCCAATTTCCTTAGCCATAATAAACCGAAATGAACACACACTATGATGTTTTTTTCCCACCATTCAACTTGGAATACGTGTCCCATAACCTTGGTCTTCTATTTTTTTACATGGATTTTTACCAGGGTTGTTACAACTATGATGGTCAACCATGGACAATCATGGTCAACCATGGCCAATCATGGTCAATCATGTTTTATAAAATCAAACATGGTCAACCATGGTTGAGCGTTTCATTGTGACAAAGATTGTCTCGATATGAAATCATCCATGGTCAATCATGACCAACCATGGTCAACGATGATCAAGCATGATTAACCATGGTTGAATTTCATCAACCATGATCAACCTTGATTAAAATATCTTTCACCATGATCAACTATGATGGTCAACCATGGTTAACCATGGTCAATCATGGTCAACAATGGTTGAATGCTGCATTCTGACAAAAATTGTCTCAATATGACAATCAACCATGGTTAACCATGGTCCAACGTCGCATTGTGACAAAGATTGTCTCGATATGATAATCATTCATGGTCAACCATGGTCCAATGTCACATTGTGACAAGGATTATCTCAATATGGAAATCAACCATGGTTAACCATGTTTATTTTAGGGTTTATAATATTTATTCTAGAGTTTATATACCTTGGTTTTATCATTTTTATCCATTGAGTTTATTATCCCCTTGGATTTATAACATCAATCCCTTGGGTTTATTGATATAAGGGTTCATATTCCTACGGTTTAATGTTATTCACTTAGGTTTATAGTCCATGGGTATTTAGTATTAATCCCTAGGGTTTATTATCACCTAGGTTTATAATACCAATCATGGTCAACCATATTTTTATAAAATAAATCATGGTCAACCATGGTCCAATGTCGAATTATGACAAACATTGTCTCAATATGATAATCATGGTCAACCATGGTCAACCATGTTTATTTTAGTGTTTATAATATTTATCTTAGGGTTTATATACCTTGGGTTTATAATATTAGTCCCTTGGGTTCAATATTATTCCCTTGAGTTCATAAACCCTTGGGTTTATTATTCCCTTGTGTTTCTAATATAAATCCCTTGGGATTATTATTCCCTTGAGTTTATAATATAAACCAAGGTCAACCATGGTCCAATGTCGCATTGTGACAAAGATTGTCTTGATATGAAAATCAATCATGGTCAACCATGTTCCAACATAGAATTGTGACAACGATTGTCTCTATATGGAAATTAACCATGGTCAACAATGTTTATTTTGGGGTTTATAATATTTATCTTACAATTTATATACCTTGGGTATATATTTTTTATCCCTTGGGTTTATTATTCGTTTGAGTTTATAATTTATATTCCTTGGGTTTATTATTCGCTTGGGTTTATAATATCAATCCCTTGGGTTTATTAATCTAAGGGTTCATATTACTAGGGTTTAATATTATTCCCTTAGGTTTATAATCCCTTAGGTTTTTAGTAATAACCCCTAGGGTTATTATTCCCTTGGGTTTATAATATTGATCATGATCAACCATATTTTATAAATTCAATCATGGTAAACCATGGTCCAATGTTGCATTGTGTCAAATATTGTCTTAATATGAGAATCAACCATGGTCCAATGTTGCATTGTGACAAAGATTCTCTAGATTTTAAAATCGATCATGGTCAACTGTGGTCCAATGTCACATTGTGACAAGGATTGTTTCAATATGAAAATCAACCATGGTCAACAATGTTTATTTTAGTGTTTATAATATTTATTTTAGGGCTTATATACCTTGGGTTTATAAAATTAGTATCTTGGGTTTAATATTATTCAACCATGTTTTATAAAATCAATCTTGTTCAACCATGGTCCAATGTCACATTGTGACAAAGATTGTCTTAATATGAAAATCAATCATTGTCCCAACCATGGTCTAACATTACATTATGACAAATATTGTATCAATATGATAATCATCTTCAACCATACTCAACCATGGTCAATCTTGGTCAACCATGTTTTATAAAATCAAACATGGTCATCCATGGCAAATCATGGTCTACCATGGTCGAGCGTCACATTGTCACAAAGATTGTGTTGATATGAAAATCAACCATGGTTAAGCATGGTCAATGATGGTCCAACGTCCCATTGTGACAAGGGTTTTCTCAATATGAAAATCAACCATGGTCAACCATGTTTATTTTAGTGTTTATAATATTTATCTTAAGGTTTACATACCTTTGGTTTATAATATTAGTCCCTTGGGTTTAATATTATTCCCTTAGGTTCATAATCCCCTTGGGTTTTATATTAATCCCTTGGGTTTATAATATCAATCATGGTCAATCATAGCCAACCATGGTTGAATGTCACATTGTGACAATGATTGTCTCAATATGAAAATCAACCATGGTCGAACGTCGCATTGTGACAAAGATTGTCATAGTATGAAAATAAATCATGGAAGTCATGTTCCAATGTCACATTGTGACAAGGATTATCTTAAGACGGAAATCAACCATGTTCAACCATTTTTATAATATTTATATTAGGTTTTATATACCTTGGGTTTATAATTTTTATCCCTTAGGTTTATAATTTTTATCCCTTATGCTTATAATATCGATCTCTTGGGTTTATTAATCTAAGGGTTCATATTCCTAGGGTTTAATATTATTCCCTTAGGTTTATAATCCCTTCGGGTTTTAGTATTAACTGCTAGGGTTATTATTCTCTTGGGTTTATAATATCAATCATGATCAACCATGTTTTATAAATTCAATCATGGTAAACCATGGTCGAATGTCGCATTGTGGCAAAATATTGTCTCAATATGAAAATCAACCATGGTCCAATGTCGCATTGTGACAAAGATTCTCTCGATTTTAAAATCAATCATGGTCCACCATGGTCCAATGTCACATTGTGACAAGGATTGTCTTAATATTAAAATCAACCATGGTCAACAATGTTTATTTTAGTGTTTATAATATTTATTTTAGGGCTTATATACCTTGGGTTTATAAAATTAGTATCTTGGGTTTAATATTATTCAACCATGACCAACCATGTTTTATAAAATCAATCGTGGTCAACCATGGTTCAATGTTGCATTGTGACAAAATTTGTCTCAATATGAAAATCAATCATTGTCCCAACCATGGTCCAACATTACATTATGACAAAGATTGTATCAATATGATAATCATCGTCAACCATACTCAACCATGGTCAATCTTGGTCAACGTTGGTCAACCATGTTTTATAAAATCAAACATGGTCATCCATGGTCAATCATGGTCTACCATGGTCAATGTCTCATTGTCATAAAGATTGTGTTGATATGAAAATCAACCATGGTCAATCATGGTCAACCATGTTTATTTTAGTGTTTATAATATTTATCTTAGGGTTTATATACCTTGGGTTTATAATATTAGTCCCTTGGGTTTAATATTATTCCCTTGGGTTCATAATCCCTTGGGTTTTTAATATTATTTCCTTGGGTTCATAATCCCTTGGGGTTTTAATATTAATCCCTTGGGTTTAGAATATCAATCCCTTTGGTTTAGAATATCAATCATGGTCAATCATAGCCAACCATGGTTGAATGTCGCATTGTGACAATGATTGTCTCAATATGAAAATCAACCATGGTCAACCATGTTTATAATATTTATCTTAGGGTTTATATACCTTGGGTTTATAATTTTTATCTCTTAGGTTTATAATATTAATCCCTTGGGTTTATTAATCTAAGGGTTCATATTCCTAGTGTTTAATATTATTCCCTTAGTTTTAAAATCCCTTGGGTTTCTAGTATTAATCCCTAAGATTTATTATTCCCTTGGGTTTATAAGATCAATCATGGTCATGAAGCATGGTGGAAACATCTTTGGAAGCTTAAGGCCCCCCCAGGACCAAGCTGCTTATGTGGTTTATTCTGAGGAACAAAATTCCAATTGGTGATAACTTACTCAAGCGCTCACAATTTGGACCTCGGTGGTGCTACCTTTGCAAATGCAACAGCAAATCAGTCCAACACTTGTTCCTCGAATGCTCTGAAGCACATAAGCTATGGAATATTATTTTACTTGTTGTTACTCCACAAAGTAATTGGACTGGTGCATCTATCTCAGAGGCTAGGAAGAATTGGTTTACCTCCGTCATAACCACCATGCAGCATCACATACCTCTTCTGATCAGCTGGGCCATTTGGATCACCCAAATAAACAGATTTTCCAAAACCTTCCCCCTCGCTGGACTGTTATCATAGCCAAGGTCTTGGCTGACTACTCCCTCATTCTAGAGGATCCATCTCCCCCGAGGCACAGACGTATAATTCCTGAATCAATTGATCACAACAAGCCATGGGCCTATTTCGATGGGGCTGCACAGGAGACTAGATGTCGTGGGGAGGGACATTCTACATGTCATCCCACACCATACATACAACATGCTCATGGGATTCAAAAGAGGCACTAATTTGTAGAATTATTAGCTACTAAATTCCTCATACAATTTGCATTGGAGAAAAATTGTATAGATCTACAATTATTTGGGGATTCTAAAGTTGTTTGTGATTGGCTGAATAGAACCTCTAGATGCTCTGCTTTTACTTTGAGACATATACTGGATGAGGCACTGATATTGATTTCATCCTTTGACTTTTTTGCATGCAAACACATTTTCAGGGAGCGGAACACAGCTGCTGACAGCCTTTCCAAAGAAGCAACGAACAGAGACCCGAGCATCTAGATGATCTGGGAATAGCGAGATGGAGAACACTATCAATACTACCACCAACCTTTCATGGATATGACTGTTTAATTTTCTATTGATTATGGTTAAAATCATATGTATATATTTATCGTCTGATAGACTTTTTAGTTCTAATATATAGTCGATTTCCTTACAATATATTACAATCATTGTTACCTCCCTGCGTGGAACAAAGGTAACAATTTTTTGAATGCTTACCTCAGTTTTTGATGATGACAGACAAGTCTCTGTTATGTTCTGGAATATGCTCACATGCATTTACAAAATGTAATTTCTTTTTACTAATGAAATTATGATTTTTCCTAGGGGAAAAAAGATCAATCATGGTCAACCATGTTCTATAAATTCAATCATGGTTAACCATGGTCCAATGTCACATTATGACGAATATTGTCTCAATATGAGAATAAGGGCAAACCATGGTCAAATCTCACATTGTGACAAATATTCTCTTGATTGAAAATAAATCATGGTCAAGCATGCTCAACCATGGTCCAATGTCACATTGTGACAAGGATATTCTCAATATGGAAATCAACCATGGTCAACCATGTTTATTTTAGTATTTATAATATTTATCTTAGGGTTTATATATCTTGGGTTAATAATATTGGTCCCTTAGGTTTAATATTATTCAACCATGAGCAACCATGCTTTCTAAAATCAATCGTAGTCAATCATGGTCCAAAATTGCATTGTGACAAATATTTTCTCAATATGAAAATCAATTGTTGTCTCAAGCATGGTCCAACACTACATTATGACAAATATTATCACAATATGATAATCATGGTCAACTATGTTTTATAAAATCAAACATGGTCGTCCATGGTCAATCATGGCAAAGCATGGTTGAACGTCTTATTATCACAAAGATTGCATTGATATGAAAATCAACCATGGTTAAGCATGGTCAATCATGGTCCAATGCTGCATTGTGACAAGGATTGTCTCAATTTGAAAATCAACCATGGTCAACCGTGTTTATTTTAGTGTTTATAATATTTATCTTAGGTTTTATATACCTTAGGTTTATAATATTAGTCCCTTGGGTATAATATTATTCACTTGGGTTCATAATCCCTTGGGGTCTTAGTATTAATCCATTGGGTTTATTATTCCTTTCAGTTTATAATATCAATCATGGTCAACCATGGTTGAATGTCGCATTGTGAAACTGATTGTCTCAATATGAAAATAAACCATAGTTAACCATGTTTATCTTAAGGTTTATAATATTTATCTTAGGGTTTATATACCTTAGGTTTATAATTTTTATCCCTTGGGTTTATAATATCAATCCCTCGGGTTTATTAATCTAAGGGTTCATATTCCTAGGGTTTAATATTACTCCCTTATGTTTATAATCCCTTAGGTTTTTAGTATTAATCCCTACGGTTTATTATTCCCTTGGTAGTATAATATCCGTCATGGTCAACCATGATCCAACATCATATTATGATGAATATTGTCTCAATATGAGAATCAACCATGGTCCAATAATTGTGACAAAGATTATTTCGATTTGAAAATAAATCATGGTCAAGCATGCTCAACCATGGTCCAAGGTCACATTGTGACAAGGATTATCTCAATATGAAAATCAACCATGGTCAACCATGTTTAATTTAGTGTTTATAATATTTATTTTATGGTTTAGATACCTTGGGTTTATAATATTAGTCCCTTGAGTTTAATATTATTCAAACATGGTCAACCATGTTTTATAAAATAAGTCGTGGTTAATCATGGTTAATCATGGTCAACTATGGTCCAATGTTGCATTGTGACAAATATTGTCTCAATATGAAAATCAAGTATTCTCTCAACCATGATCGAACGTTGCATTATGACACAGATTGTCTCAACATGATAATCATGGTCAACCATGGTCGAACATTGCCTTGTGACAAAGATTGTTTTGATATGAAAATCAACCATGGTTAAGCATGGTCAACCATGTTTATTTTCGTGTTTATAATATTTATCTTAGGGTTTATATACCTTGGATTTATAATACTAGTCCCTTGGGTTTGTTATTCCCTTGGGTTTATAATATCAATCCCTTGGGTTTATTAATCTAAGGGTTTAACCATGATCAAGCATGGTCCAATGTCGCATTGCAACAAAGGTTGTCTTCATTATAAAAATCAACCTGGTCAACCATGTTTATTTAAGGGTTTATAATATTTAACTAACAATATGTATATTAATAAATATTTATATTTGATATTTGACAATATTTAATTAATAAATTTATATCAATAAAACATTATTATTAGTGAATTAATAATAATAATAATTAGTTTAATTATTATTATTATTTATTTATTATGAATGAATGAGTTTATTACTAATAATGAATGAATTCATTATTATTAAAATTTATTAATTAATAATAGTTGTAATTTTAATTAATAATAATAATCATAATTGTACATACTTCAGTATATATCAACCAAATTTACTAACATGATTGTGTTAGTTTTAATGTATTATTGTATATTTGATGATTTCGTTCTTTTCCCTTGAAATTTTTTGAGATGGAACATGTTACCTTTTAAGCTATTGAATGATTATATTCATGATTAGATTGGGGTAGCTTGAGATTTAGGTCATTGTTGAGCTCATTCAATAGGATATATTGCAATCATTATGGGGAGAGTTCCTTGAAGTCACGAGCGAGGTTTTATTTCATGTTGTCTTGT
The DNA here is from genome assembly GCA_000404065.3 of Pinus taeda. Lineage (NCBI taxonomy): Eukaryota > Viridiplantae > Streptophyta > Pinopsida > Pinales > Pinaceae > Pinus > Pinus taeda. Next base: position 71,859 of record APFE031054974.1, read on the forward strand.
GGAAATATTCATACAATAATTCAATTATAAAGTGTTATACGATGAGTTTGGATTAATTGGTGAAGAATTTTAATTAATTATTATATTTAATATTTTTGTGTGGGAATTGAGTTTGACAAGATCCACATGGTGCAGTGTCACTGTCGTTTATTTTTTGGACATTGACACCATGTGATTGTTGTTTAAAAATAATATGTTATATTTTCTGAAATTAAAAATATATTTTTTTTTTTTAATTAAAATAATATATTTTTAAAAATTTAATATATACTATAATTATATTTTAATAATAATTTGTATAGTTATAATAAAAATCATTTTTCATTTTTTTATTTTGATATCAGTGTATAGCATAAAGGCTTGTGAAACAACAATAGAAACACCACATTGGCTTAATGTTGAGATCAAGGTTTCAGAATTCTCCAATTAGAGTTGAGCCTAGAGGCACCCATGGTTTTAAAAATTGAATTTATTGAATGGAGTTAGGTTCTGCCATGTATGTGGTAGTTGAAAAAATTTAGATTTTTTTCAAGATAAAAATCAGCACACATCTTAATTATATTTTAATAATAATGTGTATAGTTGTAATAGAAATAATATTATTTTTCGGATACGAGTGTGTAGCATACAAGGCTTGTGAAACAAGAGGGGAAACACAACATTGACTTAATGTGGAGATCAAGGCTTCAGAATTCTCCAATCAGAGTTGAGCCTAGAGGCACGCATGGTTTGAAAAATTGATTATTGAATGGAGTTAGTTTCAACCATGTATGTGGTAATTGGAAAAATTTAGAAATTTTTCAAGATAAAAATCAACACACATCTTTATCATTTAGACTTATATTTTGGCCTCCAAAATCACATAATGATGAATTTTCAACTCTGCATATGAAGACAAATTTAGCCCAACCATTGCATTTAAAAAGACAAAGACAAGGAACCATAATAACATGAGCCTATGGGACCACAGTATGAGATCTAACACAAGGCGCTAAGAACACTGGAATGAAATATAAACATAATTAAATTAAATCTACACTTACATGAAAAACATATATTGACAATTATGCAATTGAAATAAAAGCATGAGCACTATTCAAAAGGATGGAATCCATTTTTAAAACAATTTTACACTATTTGAATGACATAAATCATTGTCATCTTGCAATAGACAAGTTACAATCTAAATAGACTTTCACTCTAAAGAAAGTTGATGCCCTTTGTTTTCTGATCTTGGTTTTGTGGTAAAAAATAGCTAAATAATGAACAAAAAAAATCTAAATTAAAATTGAACTTGCTACTTCAAAACACACATACAATAATATCAAAGTCTCTACCATCATCACAACAAAAATCCATAAAATCCTCTGATTTACAAGTGTATAAGGTGGTGTAGGCCACACCTTGTTATTCCCAAAGAATTATTGATTTAATACAAGGATTGATCTGGAATTTATCCAGGACAAAGAATTAAAGGTATTACAGACTCATGTGCATGGATGTGCCTATGTTACTTATGCAACGGATTGATAAGGTTGCTAGAATACATAGACACTGAGGCAATCAGAGAAAACATAACAGTCAAACATGTAAACGAAACAAGTTTAATAAGGATTTCACCCAATTCTCCTGGGCTACATCTCCTGGTCTAGCCTTTCAGTGGTGGCCTCTCTATTATGTTTTCAAGCAGAGTTTCTACAATAGTGAGCTCGATGCGAGACTCACTAAACAGAATGAAGTCAGTAGGAATGGAGTGCACAGACTCTCCTTACTGAAACTCGACCTCTGAGGGTCACAGTACTATGAGAGGCCTATGTCGAGGAGTTTGCTTGAACCTCTCAAGCCTTCAATGGAGTACACAGACTCTCTGACTCTCTCTGGCTTTGTCTGGCTTGATGCTGCCTTTAGGTCAGCTCGGCTTCTACTCTTCATTCTCTGCTATTAGCTTCCTGTGTCTAGCTAACTCTTGATTGTCTCTTTGTGTTTTTTTCTGCTTCTGTCAGGTCATGGCTTTAAAGCCAGTATGTTCTTTTGACTGTTCATTTTCGCTTCTTGACCTTCTGGTTTCTTTACCTTTGTCCGTTCGAATTCCTCTACTCTGCGTCATCATCACTGGGTAACGCCTCGCAGGGAGGTGGCCACTTGTTTCCCAACGAATTGGGTGTCAGATTCCTTGAATAATTTTTGAGTGGCTGTTAATTCTATTTGCTTCAAGATCACTCGCAAATCATGAATCGTTTGCAACTCATCATCCATGTCGGATTTCAAATCCCCTGTCATCTTGCTTTTTGACCTGTCAAATCCGGTCAGTCATTGGGACGCATCTCTGCCATTGATCTGGGCCCCCCAGATCCTACAGTCGTCCTTCATATCGGGCGGACAAGTCGCATGATGTTTACCCGTCTGATGCGGGCATTTTTCTCACTCATCCGCCGGACGCTTGTCACTTGATGTGTGGCATCAGGCGGGACTCAGTCAAAACTGCTTACCACCTTGAGGCCTTCCGATATCCTGCCGGTTTGTGGAATCTCGCACTATGGAACTGAATGCGTTACTTTTTCGAATTTTATAGCGATTTCGGGTCCAGGCACTTAGGGGCTTTCCTTCATTGAGGGGGACGCCCTGCGATAAGCGATTAGCACTTTAGCGCTAATCGCATATCAGAAACTACCCTCGTTTCTTGATTTGGCCTCCGGTTTTGCCAGTTTATGCCAGTGCGCGTTACCATGGGCCAACGGTCTGCACGCTCGACTGAGGGTCCTCGTTGCTCCGCTCTGGCCACAATTGCAACTGTTACGAGGATTCCTTCTGATAGCTTTGATTTCTTCTAAGACTTGAATCTTTTAGCATAATTTGAAACAGTCATGAAAATTTAGAGAGTGTTTTACGATCCCACTCGGATCATGACCTTCCCACTGAAAAAGCTTTTGGACCACAAAAAGTTGGTTTTCTTTTAAGCATCAATCAAGTGAGGGTATTGCTTCCTCGCTTGCTCAATTTCTATCGATTTTTCACTGCTTGGCTTTGAACCTTTGAGTCCAATCCTGAGGTATTCAACATCCCCTATACGCGTAGTTCTTATGTTCCTATCCAGAACTGTATCTTCTTGCAATTCATTAAGATATTCAGGCAACAAATCATCAATAGAAGGCAATTGACTCTGCTCTTCGGGATCTTCGATTAATGAAGGTTCAAATAGTCTCAAGTTGTCTGCATTAACGACTGAGTAGATGTGCACGTAAGCTGGTAGATCAAGGCAAAAAGCATTCTCACCAATTTTCTCAAGAATCTTGAAAGGTCCGTACCTTATTGGCTTTAGCTTCTTACCTTCACCTTGCATTCTGTCTTTGCTAATATACAGCCAGACTTGATCACCAACTTGGAAACTATGCTCCATCCGATGCTTGTCATGCCTTGCCTTGTACTTGGCTTGGATCTTTTCCAGTTGTTCATGTACTACCTGGTGAATCTCTTGGATTTGTTCAATGAACTTGGTTGCCTTGTCCACATCACTGTGTCCATCAACTGCTATATCTTTACCAAAGACAAAATCCAAGGGAGACCTTGGTGTGAAACCAAAATAGGTCTCGAAAGGAGATCTCTGTGTAGAAGAATGTTTAGCTCGGTTGTAAGTATGCTGCACATAACATAAATGTTCATCCCAAAGTTTGGGATACTTGCTGCAATAGCCTCTGAGCAACTGGATCACTGTCCTATTGACCACTTCAGTTTGGCCATCTGTTTGCGGATGAAAATTTGTGCTCTTCTTCAGCCTAGTGTCCATCAATTCCCACAAACTTGACCAAAATTTCCCAACAAATTGAGTATCTCGATCATATATTATAAAAGTGGGTAATCCAAAATGGACCCATACATGCTGGAAAAACAACTTTGCAATTTGTTCAACTGTAATATGTTTGTTACAAGGTATTAAAATACACATTTTTCTGAACCTATCCACAACAACATATAAATAGTCATGACCTTTCCTAGATTTAGGTAGTCCTCCAACAAAGTCCATGAAAACACTTTCCCAAGGATGAGAAGGAACTGGTAGTGGAGTGTACAAGCCCAGTTTTCTATTGCTGGGCTTGCTTTTAGCACACATGGTACACCCTCTTACATATCTAGAAACTGTCTCATTCATTTTTGGCCAATAACAAAATATTTGCAGCTATGCAACTGTTTTAGTTACACCAAAGTGACCTGATATTAGAGAAGTGTGTGCTTCTCGAATTATCTTTACTCTTTCAGTTTGTAGAATGCATAGCTTTCCAAAATGATACAAGAATTGGTCCTTAACATGATAATCCAATTCTTCTATTCATTTGCCTTGACTTAAAGTTGCATATACATCTTTAAAATCTATATCTTGAGCATATTGTTCAATGTAGCTCTCATGCAATACTGAATTATGCTTCAGTATAGTAGTGCATTTATAATTGGTCTGGACAACATATCTGCAACTTTATTGTGTATGCCATTTTTATATTGAGGAGTAAATGAAATTGTTGTAGAAAACCCATCCATCTATAGTGTCTTGATTGCTGCAACTTAGTCTAGGAGTGTAGATATTGAAGTGGTTGATGATCAGTATGTATAACTGTCTCTTTGTCCATTAAGTAATGTTTCCACTTTTTCACACTCTGTACTAATGCATACAATTCTTTATCATATGCAGGATAGTTAACTACCGCAAAATTAAATGTCTCAGAATGATAACATATGGGTTTACCGTGCTGCATCAACACTGCTCCCATGGCATAGCCATTGGCATCTGTTTCAATCTCAAATGGTCTTTGAAGATCGGGCAATGCTAGTACTGGTGTTGTACTAATCTTTTCTTTCAATGTGTCAAAGGATTTTTGTTGTTCGCCTCCCCACTGAAACACCTTTTTCAATCCTGTTAAAGCATATAAGGGAGCTGCAATTAAGGAAAATTTAGAAATAAGCTTTCTCCAATATTGTGATGCTCCTAAGAAGCTTGTAACTTCTATAGCAGATTTGGGTTTAGGCTAGTTTAAAATGACTGCAACCTTAGAGGGATCTATCTTCAATTCACCACCCCCTACTATATGTCCCAAATAATTCAAAGATGTTTTGCCAAATTCACATTTTGAGAGTTTAACATAAATATTTTCTCTCTTCAAAACATCTAGAGTCTTCTTAACATGATTTAAATGCTCTTCCCACGTTTTGCTGAATATAAGAATGTCATCCAGATATACAATAACAAAATCATCAAGAAAAGGTCTAAGTACATCATTCATTATTCTCATGAAAGTAGCAGGAGCATTAGTTAAGCCAAAAGGCATAACCAGCCACTCATAAAATCCCTGCTTTGTTTTGAAAGTAGTCTTCCATGCATCTTGCTCTGCAACTCTGACCTGATGATAGCCACTATGCAAGTCTAACTTGGAAAAATAAACAGCTTCTTTCAAATGATCCAATAGATCATCTATGCGAGGAAGGGGATAAGGATTTTTGATCATTATCTTATTCAGTGCTTGGTAATCAATGCACATTCTCCATGAGCCATCTTTCTTTCTCACCAAAACAATTGGAGACCCACATGGTGATGTGCTAGGTCTGATGAACCCCTTCTCGAGCAGCTCCTGTACCTGTTTCTTGATCTTTGCATTCTCTAAAGCGGACAACCTGTACATTCTGATGTTAGGCAATGGAGCATCTCACTGCAAATTAATATCATGCACTATTTCCTTTTTGGGCGGTAGACCTTTAGGTTCTTGAAACAATATATCATATTCTAAAACAACTTTTTCTAAATCAGCTTGATGTTTAGCATCACAATCCTCAAATACATTGGTTTTATCAAGTTTCTTTTCCTTTACAACCATCAGTAAAAAAAATTTGCATGAATTTACAATTCATTTCATCTGCCCTTAGTTTATGAGAGTATAATTATTCTTGAGCTTATGAGCTCTTACAATATATTCGATTCCATCTTTAACGAGTAGATACTTGTTCTCAGCTCTATAGAAAATAGCTTTTCTATCATACAAGTAAGGACTTCCTAAAACAATTCCACATATATCCAAAGGAACTATATCTAAACTCAACCTCATCTACAAATGCTGACCCAAAAGAAACTTAAGTTTGCATTGTCTAGTCACTTGTAGCTTTGCTTTATCACATAACCAACCTAATGGATATGGTTTCTTGTGAGGTGTGGTTAGTAATCCCAACTTCTTTACAATTGCTTCAGAAATTAAATTTACTTGTAAGCCACTATCAAACAAAGTATAAATATTTCGATGCTTGGAAATAACTCGAATATGAAAAAGCCCATGCCTTTTTCTCTCATTTTCTTCATTATCAGTAGATTGTGCAGAATTACTAGTAGATGCTTTAGAATTTTTACCTTTTATACCTGTGGCTGCGATTGTTGCTTCATCTCCTGAGTCTGACCCCAAATCCTTTTGAATAGATGCAACAATCTTCTTCTTCTTGCCATCGAACTTCTTAGGTTTCAACTCTGGGTGCAGAATCTAGGTGTGTTCATCATCATGCCCATCCTTCTTATAGTGAGTGCATGAAGACTTGCTTTTATGTATAGTTTTTGTCTTCCTCTCTTTCCATTTTTGTTTTCTTTTCTCCTTATTTTTGTTTGTAGTGCGTTTGGATGATCCCCCAACTTCTGGGTTCCCATTCTTACCTCTAGCTTATAAATGCGTAGCCTAAATGGATACCTCATCTATGCCAGTGGGATTAAACATGAGGATAGTGTGCCTCATGTAGCTATGTAGACCACCTATATAGTTCAACAGAGTCTCAGGTGAGTCTAAAGAAATTCCTAGAATCAAAGCTCTTTTCCTAAATTCTTGGGTCTAACCTTGTACACTTTGCCCTTTTAGTTGTCAAAGAGTTTTCCAGCTCATCATGGCTTGTTGCATGTAGGCTAGTGGATAGAATTTCTTTTTAATTGCAGAAACAAATTCACTCCAAACAGAAAGAATCTTACCATGTTTCTTCATGTCAGCTTGTGTCCTGCCTTCCCATCATACCAAGGCAGTGCCTCCAAGGCGTAGGCTGGCCAGCTGAATCTTACTCTTGTCTGAGTCAATGCTCTGCACTCTACAATAAACATCAATCTGTCTAATCTAATTATCCAGCTTCTTTGCATTCAACTCTCCATCATATATTGGTAAATCAAATTCAACATCTAATTTAATCAAAGATGTCTTCTTTTTATTTTCAGGGCTATTAGGAGGCGTGAGAAATTTTTCTACTTTCCCTTTGCCTTTAGAGTGGTCATTGAGGATAGATTCTTCTACTCCTTTGTCTTGTTTGGAGTTTGATGAATCTTCATATCTATTTTTCTTAAATTCCCTATACATTTCCTCCACCACGGATCTCATGGTCATAAAAATATCCATGAATTGGGGGTTTGATTCCAAGGGGTTTTCTTCTGACATTTTCCTCTTAGAATAGACTCTTCCAATTTCTGGGTTAGTTTCAGCCAACTCTCCTTCTCCTAATTTAAGTTTTGATCTAGTTAGCATTCAACAACAAGATCCAGCACAAGCTTGTCTAACCTTAGTAACCTAGAGCTCTGATACCACTTGATCTGGAATTTATCCAGGACAAAGAATTAAAGGTATTACAGAATCAAGTGCATGGATGTGCCTATGTTACTTATGCAACGGATCGATAAGATTGCTAGAATACATAGACACTGAGGCAATCAGAGAAAACATAGCAGTCAAACATGTAAACAAAAAAAGTTTAATAAGGAGTTCACCCAATGCTCCTGAGCTACGTCTCCTGGTCCAGCCTTTCAGTGGTGGCCTCTCTATATGTTTTTAAGCAGAGTTTTTACAATAGTGAGCTCGATTCGAGACTCACTAAACAAAATGAAGTTAGTAGGAATGGAGTGCACAAACTCTCCTTACTGAAATTCAAACTCTGAGGGTCACAGTACTATGACAGGCTTATGCTGAGGAGTTTGCTTGAACCTCTCAAGCCTTCAATGGAGTACACAGACTCTCTGACTCTCTCTGGCTCTGTCTAGCTCGATGCTGCCTTCAGGTCAGCTCGGCTTCTACTCTCTGTTCTCTGCTATTAGCTTCCTGTGTCTAGCTAACTCTTGTCTGCCTCTCTATGTTTTTTTTTGCTTTTGTTAGGTCATGGCTTTAAAGCTAGTCTGTTCTTTTAACTGTTCGTTTCCGCTTTCTGGCATTTTGGTTCCCTTACCTTTGTCCATTTGAATTCCTCTCCTCTAGGTCATCATCACTGGGTAACGCCTCGCAGGGATGTGGCCACCTGTTTCCCAATGAACTGGGTGTCAGATTCCTTGAATCATTTTTGAATGGCCGTTAATTCCGTTTGCTTCAAGATCGCTCGCAAATCATGAATTGTTTACCAACTCATCATCCACATCGGACTTCAAATCCCTTGTCATCTTGCTTTTTGGCCTGTCAAATCCGGTCAGTCATCGTGACACATCTCTGCCGTTGATCTGGGCCCCCCAGATCCTACGATCGTCCTTCATATTGGGCGGACAAGTCGCACGATGTTTACCCGTCCAATGCGGGTGATTTTCTCTCTCATCAGCCGCACGCGTGTCGCTCGATGTGTGGTATCGGGCGAGACTCAATCAAAACTGCTTACTACCTCGAGGCCTTCCAATATCCTGCTAGATTGTGGAATCCCGCACTAGAGAACTGAATGCGTTACTTTTCCGAATTTTATTGCGATTTCGGGTCTGGGCGCTTCGGGGCTTTCCTTCACTGAGGGGGATGCCTTGCGATATGTGATTAGCACTAATCACGTATTAGAAACCACCCTCGTTTCTTGATTTGGTCTCCAGTTTTGGAATTTTGCACCAGTGCGCATTACTATGGGCCAACGGTCTACGTGCTCGACCGAGGGTCCTCGTTGCTCCGCTCTGGCCACAACTGCAACTGTTACGAGGATTCCTTCTGATAGCTTTGATTTCTTCTAGGACTTGAATCTTTTAGCATAATTTGAAACGGTCATGAAAACTTAGAGAGTGTTTTAGGATCCCATTTGGATCAGGGATGCATATCAGAATTTCACTTGAATATGTGAATATTCTGATGAAAATAACTACACCAACTAAATTTTTAATCTAAGTAGTCACTTGATATCAGGATTGAGAAACAACAGGTGATCATTGTCAAATGAACCTGTGGATAAATGAGTGTTGGGCTCTTAATCATAATCAACACTCAATTTTTTCGATGGGCTAAACTTCCATCTATCCCTCGTATAAAGATGGGATGAATACTTCCAACGAGATAATAAATTAAACATGCAAGGAAGATAGATGTGGTAGAAATGAAACATCTTATGTTGTTGTGACAAAAATGGTAGTTCAATAAATTTAAGTTGTTGCAGCCTCGATAACAAATCCCCTTCTTTTTTTTTTGAATGAGCAACCCTAGACCTGGAAATAGTTTCTAATCCTTTAAAACTACTACCTTTTGAAAAATGGTTCAAATGTTTACAATTTCTAACATATATTAGGATAACTTAGTCCCTAATAGGAAATTTATTGATACATATAAGTAACATTAAGATATACATACATAAAAGAATGTGAAGAGAGAGAGTGAGTGCAACATACACTATATTTTAAATAAATATTCATGTACATTATGAATGTCTTGCATATTTAGATGCTATGAGTAGACATTCTGTACATACCATTGCAAGCATTACTCTTTTGAAAACTCATTAAAAATTTATTTATCATACCTGAGTTCATCTTCCAGAATCTTTGGTTGTTGTTGTTGGGAACAATCCAATGTGATCCCATAAAGCTCTTCCAAAACCCATTTGCAATGTGCTTGAATTTCGTTAGTTTGTTGCAAAATTTTCTTCTACAAACAAAAATACAATTGCATGTGGTTATACAATTAGCTTTACATTATATATTGTTTTTACCCTAAATCCTATTGTGCCAAACCATATGATTTTGGATGAAAGATTGGCTTTAATGCTCATCAATTAGTGTGGTTTCTCCCTGGTCTTGCTATTTTTTCCCTGAACTCTTGTGTATTGCTTTTTCTAAGTGCTTCCAACAAGAAAAACTAGCGAACATGCTACCCTATGAGGCCTCCTTTTAATCTCCCAATGCTCTATATTCATGTTATTGTATAATCTTGTAATTGTGAAGTACAATATTCAGGCATGCCTTTGTTAGAATTATAATATTGGCCAACCAACATCATATTGTGTAAAAAATAACAAGCATATAGTGAATAACCAAGAAGTTGGCACAACATAAATAAAACTATATAGGACTATATGTAGATGATTTAAAAACAAGAGACTACAAGCTAGAAAAATCTTACTTATTAATGTTCCAAACTTACAAGCTTGGTACCCTCAATATTCAAGCAATTGTCCATGTGGAAGAAAGAGTCCTCCTTCTCAACGTGTGATCGTGTTCCACATTTGCCAAAATGTTGGCATGTTGACCACCAATATAGGCTGGCACAAACAACCTATCAACTTTATAAGTAGTCGATATGTGGTCTAGAGAAGTATGACCAAACTCTTATTCAATCATTGGTCCAACTCTTTTCTGATTCTGTTTTAACTATGCATACAAACAAGAAACTTTAGTTAGTCATTCATCATGTAATCTCATCTTTAGTCAATTGAAAAACTTCAATATCAAGAAAAGTAAGACATAATGAAATGATATTAAATTCCAGAAATTACTAAATTGGGTGTCTAGGACTGTGAATGCATAACCAACATAAAATAGTAAAGAGGAAGCACCTAATGCATCTCCAATGAAATCCAATAAAAACTAAAATAAAATAAGATAGAAAAATATTCTACTAAAGCATATGAGACCTTCCAAAACGTATTGAAGCAATTGGGACATTGTGTAACAAAATAGAAAGTGTATGGATTTTAACTAGATCGACATGCAAGTCTTTTCCTTGCCCTTCCATTGAAATTTTAATTCTTGATGAAAATTCTAGAATATAACAAAAATGTGGATCCCTGCTGTACATAAGCATGTGGATCCTTGTAGTACATAAGCATAGAACCTAACCATCTAATCCACTAGAGATAGATAATATGAACCATATTCATAGAAAATGAAGTGTTTGATATGGGAAACAAGTAAGAACACCTACAAGATGACCTTTGGTATCCTGATAATTAAGTTCCAACGTTTGGGAAGCCATAGTAGTAGTTGTATAATAAGAAGAAACTAGTAGCAACTAAGTTCATAACTACCATAAGTACACCAAAAGCACTGCTGCCAATAATGGAATTTGAGCAAAAAATGTTTCAGGATCCCTGGCTCGGGGCCCAAAACACATAAACAACCATTATTATCCTTAATTTCTCCTCTTTTTCCTGAAAAATCATGAGTTCCAATCACGCCCCTGCTTTCAGGTGCCGTCCCTACTCTTGGTGTTGAACTTAAATGAACCAATGGCTTATCGATAAATTAGCAGCTGAAAAGAAGCCTTTTGCCAAGGGAGGAAATAGAGATTGGGAAATAAAAAATTGTGACTAAAGTGATCTCACTCAATTCCTGTGAGAAACAGGGTGCCAAAGCACAAGAATATTAGTCTAGAGGTAATGGCGAACAAATTACAACAAAAGAAACTAGAAAAGGGTTAAGCAAATGGGGTTGAGGTTTAGATCAAACCCTAAACGCTTTTTTTTCATCTCATCTACCAGAAAGAAACTTAACAACCTTAACATGGTCAACTGAAACATAACTATCCTGAGTTTTTAGTGGACATAGGAATTTAAAAAGATAATAATGAACCATAAGAGGAGAAATCCTTTAGTTATTTGTAGGAGAACAAATTAAGTTGTTGGAATGAGAAGGAGGAAAAATAGGGCTTACAAATACCTCTACTTATACCTTGCAAGTAAAACACGAGTTACAGACTACCAAATTCTTTGTAAGACTAAAATTGAAGAGTAATCGAAGAAGTTAACCATCGAAAACCTGAAAGAAAATTTAGAATTTTATTAGAGACCCAAAAGAGAATTTAAATCTAAGCTAAGTGAAATCCCTGTAAAGAATTGGCCTGGATTCCTCGTAGCTACTCCACAATGGATTCTAAGGTGATAGGCATAAGCATGCATCTCTGGGACCGACCCTAATCCTGAGAAACCTCCCCTACATGACTCGAACTCTCTGAATCCACCGATGACGAGTTGTTTCCTTTGTGTTTCCGTGCCTATCTATGTTGACCACTGCCTCTGTGGTGTAGGCCTCGCTGGCGAGGCATGGTTGATCTCTTGCCACAATATCAGACCCAAAGCAGAGTTGAGACCCCAAACACCCAAAAGACACCTCAATCACGACCACAAACATGGAACGCCCAGACCAAGACATAGGACGAATGTAATACCACAATAGCACTGTGAAACCTATAGAAAATAGGGGTGTCAATAGTCTTGGCCACCCTTAGAACATTCAACCACTCACTTCAATCACACTTAAAATGAAACTTGTATATCCACCTAGCCCGACAGGGACAAATCACATGAAATTACCAACCCAAGAGCATAGAGAGGAAAAATTTATGCCCCGACTAGACCCACTAGTGGCTTGGACCAACGGAAGGTAGAACATGGGACACCCCAATCTCCCCTGCAACAAATAGAAACAAAACCCTCGAGACGTTGAGGATTCGAGGCCAGAAAGCCTTTGTAAAAATCCCAACCCTACAAACTCAATGCCCACAATGAAACCAGAAAGTTAAGCCCAAAAGAACATGTAATTTACACCAGAAACCCACTACCTTCAACAAGATAATTTCAAGAGTGAACCGAAAAAAA